>JABCKV010000141.1:0-43594 GCA_018282005.1 Asterophora parasitica
GATGACTCGTACGGTGACGACTCGTACGGCCACGACTCCTATGGCCACGATGGCAGGAAAGATGGCCATGATGGCAAGAAGTACGGCGATGACTCGTACGGTGACGACTCGTACGGCCACGACTCCTATGGCCACGATGGCAGGAAAGATGGCCATGATGGCAAGAAGTACGGCGATGACTCGTACGGTGACGACTCGTACGGCCACGACTCCTATGGCCACGATGGCAGGAAAGATGGCCATGATGGCAACAAGTACGGCGACGACTCGTACGGCGACGACTCTTATGGCCACGATGGCAACAAGTACGGCGACGACTCGTACGGTGACGACTCGTACGGCCACGATGGCAACAAGTACGGCGACGACTCGTACGGCCACGATGGCAACAAGTACGGCGACGACTCATATGGTGACGACTCGTACGGCGACTCGTACAGGAAGTGAACTCGATGTCAGTATTCTTTCTTTTTCATGACGAGGCCGGAATGCGTTGCTGACATGTATCAAATTCTAGACACTCACCTCCTCCTATGACCGTCCAGCTTTTCCGCATCTCCCGTCGTGCTTCACAATAGACTACGTATACCTTGTACGTTTAGATTCTTGTACTGTTCCGGTTACGAATCTCCCGTCGTGCTTCACAATAGACTACGTATACCTTGTACGTTTGCGATCAAATCTAACAGATTCTTGTACTGCTCCGGTTACGAGTTCGCTGAGGGCTACCCACTGGCTCGCATAGGCCCGGGTTAAATGAATATTTGTGCTCACGCAGCTGACAGCAGACCACGAGTTCATTCACAACCTCTGCAGAAACAGTCATGTTCGTGACACACAAGCACAAGCAGTCGCCACAAAACCACTGTGCGACGACACAGGCTCTGAGATACAGTACCGAACAATAACCCAATTAGCTACGGAAAACGAGCTCCAGGCGGCTGCTCGAGCGATCCAGAGCGGGATACAGGCGGCGATTCCTGGAAGTAGTCCTCAATCACAGAATTCGTACCGTGACTATCATCAAACAGTCTCTGCGAGACCGGTGCGATCGGGGGGAGGTACGTGGTGCTTGCTTGCGAGTACGTCGAGCGAACTGAGAGGTTCCTGGAAGGCTTCATCGTAGCACCGGTGACAGGGGGCGCGTTGGTGTACAGCGCAGAGGAGGGTATCGACTTCCTGCTATGTGTCCGTGTCGGAATACGGGGAAGATTCGCAGGCGCAGGCATGAAGAGGGGGACAGGTACAGCAGCAGCAACTTCTCTTTCGTCGCTCGCGTCCGCGTCAGCGCCAGAAATCGAGATCTTCGAGGAGTCGAAAGCAGTGCGCATGCTCGACTGTGCGAGTTTCTCCGTATCCGCCGCTCGGTCCTTTGCAAGCTTCCGGTGATGCCGAATCGCGAGCCATACGCCGACGAGAAACATGAGCAGGACGATGGCGAGAGGTACAGCAAACGAGGCGGGGTTAGGGGGCCGACGGCTGAGTAGAACATTCGGAATTGAGGAGGGTAGAGCACTAGCACTAGCACTGGAGTTGCTGACAGGGCCTGTGGTCGACACCGGGTGCGGCGAACTAGTTGGTGCCAGAGTCGCACTGGAGGCATTCGAGAACGAAACAGCCGGTGCTGTACTAGTGCAAGGCGGGGATGATGACAGTGTCGACTTGGGATGCGGGGCCTTCAGGGGTACCTGTGAGGCGTCGTTGGGCGACGTGTCGACCTGCTTGGCCTCCGGGAGTGTCCTCGATGAGGCTGAGCCAGGGATTCATTACTCAATTGAGCACGAACACAGAGATGAATTTCAGAAAGTCCACTCACGAGTGAATCCAAATTCTGGGGATTCGGATATCATGGAACCAGATGCAGAGTCCTCCATGCGCAAGACAAACGTCTGTGAGTTCTTCGGATGCTCATGAATCGCGCTGTAAATCGAATGAATGTCAGCCTCGCATGCTCGGCAATCCCAATACAAGACTCTGCAAGTAATGAATAATCACAATGAAGTCCAATGGGTCCTCCATTTCGACTTGACATTTGGCCGGACCGCTTTTCCACAGCCTTCAGAACTTTTGAGGTGTCGGCGTCGGCGAGAGAGTCCATTGGACGACAAGCATAGCCTGAACGATGGTGAATCCGTAGACGTCGTTCCGGTCGCTTTCCACTTGACGTGAAACGTCTGTCCCCTAGAGAAAGTAGCCCCGCTTGTTGGTTCCAGCCATGAGATGTCTGAGTCAGTCATATCGTCCAAGAGGCTCCGTAAGTCTTTTGCGTGTGAAGAAAGCCGCGCGCAGGTGACACAAAGAGATGGGTGGGCGTAGCAAGGATTCAAGGAAAGGAAAAAGGCCGTCAAGGCTTTGAATGAAGTGAAATGGAGGAAATTGAAAATGAAGGTACGTCCAGCGTTGGAAAGAAGAAAGAAAGAATAAAGAGGGCTGACAACTTGAAGGGTTGATTATAAGTGATCGATGATGATGACACATCTTTGAAGCTGTGGCGCGCTTGAGAGATACTTTTACCATATCATCAGGCTGGCCACTATCGAAACCAAACGGTGTCTGCAGATGAGCCCCGCTTCAGCCTTCAAGTTCGAGGAACGGTTACGGAGGCTAGCTCTAGCAATTGCCCCACCTAGTACAGAGAACAAACAGTCGTAAGATGTCTGCCAGTGCGACCGCCGTACAATGGAGTCTCAGAGGATCTCGAGGCAAGTACAGACTACAGTAGTAAGCACTTCGACCCCCACAACGTTACCAGCTGGGCGTCGCTCGGACTTTGAAATACATGATGCCAAGTGTTCGGCGGGCTCCCGCATGATCTGCGCGTTTATGACTGAGACTTGCGGAACGATTCAGACTCTTCTGTACTGGCAGTATTGTCTTCCCAACCTACGATGACAGTGGCGTGCTGGACTTGCATCTATGATGACCAAGAATAGAAAATTTTGCGACGACGCGACGCGTCTCTGCCGACACAGGTCTTCGTTAAGTAAGTATATATCATGCGAGTTCAGTCAGTCATTGATTCACTGCTTACAACTTTTCTCTGATGTATGTCTACGTACGTCTCTCCGGAAAACAACCGAAACCTCTCAGAAACGTCATCCTTAATGTTCTAATCAACCCAGAACCGTAGTCCTCCAAGTGCATCTGGGATTGCGCGCCACACACATCGACTTGGATGAGGACAGGTCGGTCGCACGACAGACACAGCGCCCGCTAATTCAATTAAAATGTTAAGAGGCGGCACGCGGTACCTGTACGCTTGACATTTATGATGCCAAGCATTCCTTTATGTCACAGCGCCAGCATGCTTGGGGCCTCACATTACCCACTTTCTTTTTCACCACCAAGACCGTTCCAAGACCTGTGCAGCGTCCAAGGCGAGCCCTCCAAGACCCTCCAAGTCTCCTCAACGCCTCGTCCAAGCCATGCGTGCCACGGTCTTAGCACTTGGCTCTCTCTCCCTCCTCCTTCCCGCCGCCCACGCTGTAACAGTCTACGGCCAAATCCCCTTTGGCCAGACCTCATATCTCGCCTCCTCTACCTGGACCGGCGAAGGCCCTGCGCCCACGGGTGCAGGCGACAGCTACACCAAAACCCTCGCGGCGTACGATGAGACTATTTTGAACCCACCGGCGCCGCCCCAGGATTTCAATGCCGCTTATACGATTCACCTCCAGGCGAAGAATGCTTCGGTGGGCGGATTGAGCATCATGCAGCACGGTAGTTTCTTGGGGTTCAGTATCGAGATGTCTGTCGCGACGCAGCTCAGTGCGTGTGCTTTTCTTTCTCTCCAAGTCTGCGGATGCTGATGACCCCACCCGCTCTTAGTGGGCAAGAATGCCTCGCACATACAGGTCCCCTTCCTCAATCTCATGGCTCAGATCCAGCAGCGCGCCGGCGGTGTGCACATCCGTATGGGCGGAAACACCCAGGATTTCGCGTACTGGGTCGAACAGGTCGATAACCACGCCGCGACGAGCAAGGAGAAGAGCGATCCGAAGAACCCGGTGCGTGGCGTATCATAACACTACCCTGTCTAGCAGCTATACTGACTCTGAACTCGCAGACGCTCACCCCAGCTGTCCTCTACACAGACGAGCTCTTCCACCTCGCGGCCAACGTCTCGTCCCTCGTCAATGTCCGGTGGTACCTTGGTGTGTGCCTCCATCCTCGGAGGACGGACTCTGCGAACTGATGAATACCTTGCAGGCATCCCCTTCAACGACACAAACTGGCGCCTCGCCGTGGCGCAAAAAGGCCAGGCTATCCTCGGCGACCACCTCATTGGGCTACAAGGCGGGAACGAGCCCGATTATTACCTGGGGTGTGTCATGTTTCGCTCGTCTGCTCGCGCACATCCCAGCTGAGACATACTCGCGCCCCCCAGTCACGGCCACCGCAGCGAGCCCTACGGTCCCACCGAGTACGCGAACGAGTTCCAGAGCCTCATCAAGGCGATCCAAGACGACCCTCTCGTTCCCATCAAGAACATGCTCATCGGGCCCTCCCTCGCGTCTGGTCCGTGGAACCCGCAACAGGTCTGGGATACGGGGTACATGGATCGCTTCAAAGACAGTCTCGTCGCTGTTACCATGGAACAGTAAGTTGTCGTCTTCGTCGTCGTCGTCGTTTGTCTGTATGGGATTCAAGACTACTGTATTGACGCCCCTCCCCCCACTCCACAGCTACCCCTCAAACAACTGTTTCGTCGCGTTCAACGTCGGGTCTTACGTCGATCCCCAACAGACCTTCCCCAACTTCCTCTCGCACAACGCAGGGCTCAACCTCGTCGAGCCGTACCTCGCCTCCGCTGCGCTGGCACAGCAGTACGGCAAGCCCTTCATCATGTTCGAGACCAACTCTGCGACGTGCGGCGGTCTCCCTGGTATCAGCGATAGCTTCGGCGCGGGGCTTTGGGCGCTCGATTATGGCCTGACGATGGCTGCGAGCAATTTCTCGGGCGCGCTCCTGCACGTCGGCGGGCAGAATGTGTATTACAATCCGTTCACAGGTGCGGTTCTCCGTTTTTTGTTTTCTTATGGCGTGCATGGGCTCACCAAGCAACTCACTGTAGCGCCCCCTACGAACCAGAGCGTATTCAACCAATGGACCGTCGGTGCCATCTACTACTCCGTCATCATCACCGCCGAGATCTTCGGGCACTCCAACGTCTCGCAGATCGTCGACACCACAAACGCCGCTACGCCCGCCACGACAACGGATAAGGGGGGCAACAGCATCTTCACACCCTCATATGCAATCTACGATAACGGCGCGCTGCGGAGAGTCGCGATGTTCAACTTTGTGGATGATAAGAGCGGCGCACATGATGTGGTGGGCTCGTTTAGCGTTGATGGCGGGGACATGCCGGAGCAGGTTTGGGTGAAGTATGTCTAACCACCTATCCTATCCCATTTTTACGGCCACTGACGTCACCCCTTCCTTCCCTATCCACCAGGTACTTCCTCGGCGACTCCGTCTCCGTCAAAACAAACCTCACCTGGGCCGGGCAAACCTTTGGGAACAAATTCAAAGTCGACGGGCGTCCCAAAGGCGATCTCAACGTCACCAAAATATCCTGCAACACCGGCGCGAAGCTATGCTCCATCCCTCTCAAAGCACCCTCCTTTGCTCTGGTGTTCCTGTACGACCCGGAGCAGCCGGACCCGCTCCTCGGCGGAAGTGGAAGCGGGAGTGGGGCTGGGGACGTGGTGACGTTTGAGACGACGGCGTTCACAAAGACGGTGAATACCGCGACTGTGGACCCGAGTGTGCTGGCGACGTCAAACGGGCAGAGCGCGAAGGAGCGCGCGCAGCTGGGGAGTACGAGCTCGGGGAGTGTTAATGCCGCTGTCGGGAGGGCGGTGGTTCCGGGACTCGCGGTGTTGGGTGCGATGCTCGCTGGTGCGGGTGTGGTCATGGCTGCGCTCGTACGGTGAGGTGAGAGTGACTGACCTGACCCCGACCCGATCATGAGGACAACGAATGACAACGATACCGCATGGAGGCTTATAGTAATACACACACACCACACACTGGACCACACACACACACCTTCTTATACTTACCTTTCGGTTTACCTTTCACCTGACACTGGATGTTTTCATAGCTAGCTTCAGTTTGTCCTGGATATTCCGATCCTCTAGTATCGTTCCGCCCTTCCCTCGTTTACGGGGCTACCGATCTTTGTTGTTATATCTTACTATCTTCTTTTCAATGCCTTAGGTGTTTTGTACATACTCGTACGCTAGCGTACCAAAAAGAAGAAGTGAAGTGAACTGTGAATGTTACTGGAGAATCATCGCCAGAGCGGACATCCTAGTAAGCCCGTGCAGATTCAGGGACTGATGTTATGCGTCTCCCATGGCTCGGGCGAGGGTATGTCCCACAAGAACAATCTGTTCAATGCTGGGGGGCATGACGGCGCTTTCCGCAATGAGGTCGAGCGTTGTACAGAGGGTGTCAGAGTTCCCAAGTGTGAATACAAGCAGGCGGAGATTCCGCGGGAACTTGATAGGGCACGGTCTCCAGCTATGGACTATTTGGACCGGCGGGACGTGAGCCTACCAATATACAGATACTTGAACATGGGAGGGAGTAGACTCACAATATGTCCAGACCGGGAAATCCCAGCGGAACGCGACCATGTCGTCGCTGATTTCCAGGAGCTCTGCGACGAGCGAGTAGAGCTGATTATTGGGTGTTGCGATGCATAATTTCCGGAGGTGCAGGAGGTTGAACCAGGCGTGTCGTAGCAGGAGATTCAAGTGGTCACCACTGATATCCAGAGTGCGTAACGGGGACGCCAGAGCCGGGGCTGGTTTGATGCTGATCGGACTGGCGCGAGTGTGTGGGCTACAGAACAGGCACCCCGGAGCCCTAAACGACAACTCGCGTAGCGATGGGGCGGACATCAGGAGACGGATCGGGAACGAGCACAGCGGGACATGGTCTACCGAGAGACTCCGGAGAGATTGTGACATCAAGAGCTTCTGTATACGCACAGTGCTATTGGCGAAGAGAAATGGATGCGTAGACCTCGCTTTCGAAGATTCCGGGTGCATGAATTTCAACGATTGGAGGGAACTACCGGGGCAATCCCCCAGGAGCCCGATGACGGTGTCAAAAGGGGCACAATCCTGCGCCCAGCCGTCCATGATGCAGAGCTCATGGATGAGTGGCACGAGCTCCGGATTTGATGTCAAGGCGCCACATAGACGCTCGCATTGACTGGCTGATGATAAAATGATGGAAGCATAAAGATGGCGCAGCGAAGAAGCCAGGAACGGCCGCGAGATCGTGGCGCATTGACGAAGGGTGGCGAAATCGAACTTGGCCTCTGCGATGATGAGGTCTATAACTTCCCGGGGAAGCTCTACGGAGACCACAGACATGGAAAAGCGTCGCCTGGCCGTATTCTTGCTGTCGACGTGGACTCATCGATGCATCATGGATGCCAGGATCATCTGCTGCGTGTGCAATCATGTGTGCCAGCTGCTCGGTATTTTCCGAAGCAGGCCAAGGTGACATCTCCAGCTCTTGGCTATTCGAGAAATCGTCAATCTGACCATAGACGAGCATAAAATAAAGTCATTATATAGAGGCGATCCCACCACCTGGTGCTGAACCTGAAATCTGATATCATACCAAAAAAAGCTGACATAGCCTACGGAGAAGATCATTCAACATACAGAGCCGCGGTCACGTTCATTCATCCCGGGAGGACACCAAACGTAGCGTCACATCAACATCGCCGACCTTGACCTCGTGCGCAGAACTCTCTTCAAACCCTAGCTCCCCCATCATCGCCGCCCCCAGCTCCTCATATACCAGCGCCGCGGGCGTGAGCGGACCGACCTCCGTCAAGGGCGAACTCGAAGCCGTCGCGGGGCCATCATGCAAAAGGTCAGGAGTCAAGGGCGTAGAAAGGCTCCAGCTGGATCCTCTGAAGTCGCAAATATCTTCTTTCGCCGGGGTGATGACGAGATCGAGGAGGGTGCGTCTAGCCTTGGCTTTGGCCGCTGCGTTTGCTGACCGCAGTCCGAGTCCGAGTCCAAGTCCGAGTCCCGGTAGTCGTCCTTGAAAGTATCCATGACAGGTCTTTGGTGTAGTCGTGCAAATAGATGCCTTCGACAAGGCTGCCGCCGGCATGCTGTAAGTGAACCCGATACCGCTTCCAATTTGCTTCACTCCCTCGGGTAGATCGAGCGCGGGCGAGGAGAGATTCTTCAGCTGGAGGGGCACAGGCTTGGCGGATCGTGTTTTCTTCCGTAGTTTGTTCTGAAGCGACGTGGTGCTGAGAGTAGAGAAACGCTGCTCCGGGTAGATTGAAGAGCGAGATTTGCGGAGCCTGCGAGGACGAGGCGTGTATACATCTTCGATGGGTTGTTGATCAGACAAGACGGATGCCTGTTCCGCGTCCAAATGTTCCCAAAACAAAGCCATACGGTCTTGAGGGCTGATATTGGGCAGAGTGTCTGGGGAAGAGTCATTCAAGGTCAAAGCGCTGTGTACTGGGGGATCTGAGAGCGACGTCGTTGATTCCGGTGTGTCTGAGATATCGCCGAGCAAAGAAGACATTCTGAAAATCTGGGGGAGCGATTGAACGTGTTTCAAAACAGGGGGCATAGCAGAGTCCTCGGAAGAAGCAGTACTTGTGGCCAAGACAGATCGTCCCAAGTGCAATAACTTGCGAGAATGTTGACCGCTAATTTCTGGCAAGTGTGGAACTGAGTTGTTGGTGCGGAAGCCAAGACGAGTAGGATTGCTGGCAATAGTTGAATCGAGACAGTGGGGGACTGTAAATAGATAAGGTTCGTAAGATGGTAGCCAGGTATGATCACCACGAAGCCAAAGTATCAAACCTCGAATGCGCTTGGCAGCCACTTTCTTCCAGTCGCTAGAGATCGAGATTAGAGACATAGAAATGGCAGGATTAATTCTTACGTGGTAGAGAAATATGAGTGTTTCTTCACGGCTAAGAGGCTCAACCGTGCGATCGGGTTTCGTTGAAGACACTTGGTAATCAAATCCTGTGCGGATGTCTCGATAAGGGGATGGATCGTAATAGCAGAGTCGTGGACAATGGAATCTCTCCAGACAATGTGTGATATCGAGGCGTCGCCGTTGAACAGTTGCTGCTCCGTTGATCAACACATATATCAAGAGAGAGTCAGACGACCGCACGCACTGTTCCCGAAAGCATGAAGCGTAGCAATAGTCCAAACCCCCAAGTGTCCACAGAGAAGTCGTGAGCCCATCCTAGAATAAGCTCCGGGGCCAGAAAGGTCGAGTTTACGTTCACCGGGGTCGTGCAGAACAGAGGCTCATGACCTCGATCTCTTTTCCCGGGATATTGGAGTACTTCCGAAGCGGTGAAACCTTCGACGACGATGTGACCAGCAGCATCGATCGTGATGTTCTCAGGATTAAGATTACGATGGACAATCCTAGCGGTATGCAAGGACGATATAGCTTGGACCTGGATCTGGTCAGCTTGGAGAATGTGGAATCCGGCGTCAACTCACCAACTCAGTGGCATAAAATAGGGCGTGTTCTGACTTGAGCGGACCCTCCGAAGTAACTAGGTCTTTAAGACTCTTTCGAAAACAATACTCCTAACAGAGGCATTAGCACAAAACGAGCGGGTCAATACTGAAGAGGCTCACCATGACCACACAATGACGGTTATCTTCCTGGAACGACCAATGTATCCGAGGAAGAAACGGAGCCTTCAGGTCTTTGATCGTGTTGAGAATGCCTTGTTCCGACGGGGGCTTCGCACAATCCAAAAAGGTCCTGAATGCATAGATTCGGCCTGTGCTGTGCTTTCTGTAAAGGCGGGCTTGTTGCTGGCATTCGGCGCCAGTCGGGAGCGGCTCAAAATCAGCAAACTTCATAGTCTGCTTCTTTCGTTCAGCGTTACCAGATATTTCGATTAGTCAAGAATCAACGAGCCTTTGAATTATCGGCCATAACGGGCTCTTCTTCGATGGTTGGAAGGGTTCGACTGGTTTTGGGGGAAATAACGAGAATTTCCTGGAACGCAGGGTAAGGATGAGAATCAACAAACCACAGGTCTATGGCTCACGTCGACGTCCTCATCATCCCATTCAGGATCAAACCCTTGGATGTCAGTGAACCGCTGCAGAACCACATGAGTAAACGTTTGCAATGATGAGGAGGGGAAGAAGTACCTCAATATCATAGCTTGTGTCGACGTTCACGATTTTCTCTCGCTTATCCACCAATTCTTCCTTGATAAGGCCAGAGAAAGATTCCTGATGAAAGTAAGGTCGCCTCCTGACCCTCGGGAGTGAGCAGCAGCATACCAAAAACTGAGATGCGTCGAGAGATTCAATCTCAAGGCGAGGTAGGATATACATTTCAGGGCTCCGAACGGCGGGTGAGAATGAGCAAAGCGTCGACGATGGCGAGAGAATCTACGGTAAAGGATGAAGATTAGCACTCTGGTCAAAGGCGTTTTGAGATGTTTAACGAGCCAAGTCTGCGTCTATGTCATCATTTTGAAGTAGAACAGACATCGCGTCGGTGCTGTCCTTTACTGTGGTGTCGCCGGATCCTTGCTGAGTTATAGACTTGGAGTCTCGCCTAGGCCAGCCAAAGCTTTTGGGAATACGAGTATGAGACTAATCAGGCCTTCAAGTCTGGGCGGGTATCGCAGAATTGGGGTAGGGGTGCAAAAGGGAAGAACCAAGATGTGCAACTGTTCAGTCAGAACTGTTCACACACTTCAAGTCAAATTCTGACGTATTGGTCACATGACCGCGCTTACCACCACGCGACGCGTTTTTGACAAGCAAGTTGCTGGAGCTTTTTCCCTTTTCCAATGTAGCTTAGAAAACAAACTCTATAGAGGCAAAAGCAGCAGATGATATTTCCATAATCGATAACGTCAATCTTGAAGTTGTTCAGCGCGATCGCCGATCATCCGGCCGGGCCTCGAGTCGTCAGAATATACGCATGCTAGTCCCTAACGCATAGTACTTGCCATTCCAAGTACTTTCTTACTAATACCCAATTCTGATGCAGTAAGTACACCCTGGCATGCATATAAGATGCTCCCTGTAGACGTTCAGTCGACTGACTTCTCACGGCGTGGAACCTTAATTCAAGAGAAATCTACATGCTATGTAGTAAATACACTTTTCCACGTCGCAAAAAGCCTGGTTAATCTGCGCAACCCCCTGCAGCCAGTCATGGTGGCTTCAAAAGCACAATGCAGACGAGAAGTCTAGATCGGTAGAAATAAGTCCCTCTCGCCTCGTTGCTATGGAAGAGCTTGAAGGCCTAACGACAATTGATTCATTGAACAAGGCGTGGAAGTGATAGACAGTGAAGGAAACGAGAGGGGAGGTTGGGACAATTTTGAATAGAGTGGTACAAAAGGAATTCGTTGTGTTAAAGCCTATCTTACATTCAATTCTATGACCAGGGTGCTAAACACGCCCGTGCCTGTACATCGGGCTCCGCATGGTGGCGAAATGCTCACGCCCAAAAATTTTGAGGGCGTCTTTCGGGGACGCTGCCATGTGTTGATGAATATTGGGGATGGTGCGTGGGCGCAGCTCCCATGTCTCCCATGTTAAAAGGGTAAGCCTGGTCATGACGAAGACTAGTGCAACCTCAGATTAATAAATCTATCATGAAGGAGAGATGTGTACACGCCTGATGCGGCCTTTCCAAGTCGAGAGCTTTCGCCGCTCCTAGCACGATGATCTCATGCTCGACTTTATGCAACCTCTCCTCGAACGCCTCAATCGCTTCCTCCTTGATGATCGGCACCTCCCTGACAATCAGAGGTTCACCGCGGTCGACATCCTTCACCACTCGGTGCACCATTGCTCCAGAATGCGCGATCTCTCCCTTCTGGAATGCATCAAAGGCGCGCTCGATTGCACTTGCCCCGTCGAAAGCTCCTGGAAGAGCCGGGTGCAGGTTGATCACGGGCACCGGCTTTCTCGGCTCCTCACCCTCATTCAGAGGTTTAATGCCATCCGCCAGCTCCAGGAACCCTTCACCAAAGATGTGCATCCAGCCGGCAAGGACGATTAGATCGGGGTTCTCGCGTAGTACGATTCGAGCAACCTCCACATCGTAGTCGGCGCGCGTCTTCCCTGGGTTTGCCTTCAGGTAAGGTTGAAGGGCGAGATATGCTGTTGGTATTGACGGATTTGCTTGCGCGGCGCGTGTCAGCCCATAAGCTGCTTTTCGATTCGAGAAAACCAGTGTGATCTTCGCGTTAGGAAGGGCTGGTGTGTTCTGAGCATCTATAAGGGCTTGCAGGTTGCTACCTGTATATCGGATGTTATTTTCAAGGCCCATTAGCAGAGGGGTATTTGAGCATAAATACCTGAGCCAGAAATGAGGACGACCACTGTTCGTTCTGCACCCATGGTTAGTTTTGACAAATTTGAAGGCTCGCCTGAAACGCATAGAATAGATTGATCGACCACAGCCACCCGGATCCCGTTCCCGATGTTTTTCTCAAGTTCTGATGGTCCGCGTCGCGCGACGTCGACCATCCAGGTTCCTTCCTAGAGTGACTTTCAGCAAGAACGGAAAAATATAAGTGTATATCTCTTCTGTGCTTAGGAGTACTCAATATTCTCAATAGCCGTCCCTCGACACGTACTTAGCTACGTAATTCGGAAAGAGGTGACGAGGGGTTGAGCTGCAGCTCTTTCTGAATATTTCTTTCTCAAAATTCCCCCGACTTGAACTAGTGATATGTATGTGTGGCCATAGCTTCTTCAGGTTGGGTATACACTTCTCCTGGATCCAACGCTCCCGGCTCCGTTTCCTGAACCTCTTGAATTCTTGGCGCCAGGAGCTTGGCTTTCACAACACGCCATGGCCAAGGCGGCATCGGCGAGGCGGGGCGCTAACTTTTGGTTAAATATCTCGGACCACACAATGTGAACTCACAATCCACCCCCACTGGCCACAACCATGATGCACATATCAGAATCGCCGCGCTCGGTCTCCTCTTTTTCTGGCTTCTCCGGCGCACCGCCAAAGCTAGCCTCGGACACTCTCGCACTTCTAGAGTCATTCCTATCTGCCAAAGCCGAGGAAGAGAAACGATTCAACGATCTTGCTGAACAGGCTGCTGCACGCGTCGCGAGCCTGGCGCTTCACGTGCACATTGAAGAGGACCCCCCGATGATGAGCGTCGACGAATACCGTCTCGCATTTGGTGAAGACTGGCAGCTCAGTCAGTTTTGGTGAGTAGAAGCTCATTGAGCACACAGATTGAGAACCGCTCCCTGGCTCCCCAGGTTCCATTGGACGTGCTGCTAATCCCAACAAACTATGATTCTTTCTCGACGAACCCAGGTATTCCACATCGTTTGCTACTCGGCTTGCCAGGAGCATTCGATCGATCTCTACCACCAAGACTAAAATTGCCTTCATGTGCTGCCCCACCGCCTTCGTCGCCTTCCAACACACCAATCCACTTGATGGCGCCAGGCTGCTCGAATTCGATGAGCGCTTCTCGATACTTGCTCCCAGCAAATTCGTCCACTACGATATGAACGAGCCGGATGACTTTCCGGAAGCCTTCCGCGGGTCATTCGACATCATCGTAATCGATCCCCCATTTTTGAATGAGGTAAGTTCGCCCATTATTCCCTTTTTTTGTCGATTCACATCTTGATGGGCCAGGTGACGAACACGAATGTCATCCAGACGATCCGACAAATTATCAAACCGAAGCGAGGGAAGCTTATACTTCTTACCTCCCCCTCCATTGAGAAGATTCTTCATCGCCTGTATAATGAGCCTCCAATTGGCCCGCTTCGGTTGACCTCTTTGGAACCTGAACATGGCGAACTCGCCAACGAATTTTCTTGCTGGGGATCTTGGGAGGGAGCACATGATTTTGGGAAGGCCTTTCCACATTGAGGGTTGGGGGCGGATGTCGGCGGGACGATTAGTGAAGGGAGTGCCGTGGCATCTCTCTGGCAAATGTGGCGCAAAGCCACGACCGCCCCACTCATCACCTCTCCAGCACCAGCCCGCCACCACACTATTAATTTGGTTTTGATTTCTGGATCGCTGTCCTTCCTAGATACACAGAGTAATCGTAAAATCGGTCAGATGTTCACCCCCAAAACTTTGATCAGCCGCCTGATGTCTTTCGGCGCTGCCAGTTTCCTTCCAATCTCAATAGGAGTTGAGTCCAACAAGCAGAACGACAGCGGTCAATATTCTGACGCGAGCGACGAGCTCGATATAATAATCATACTTTGAAAGAGTATAACAGCAACTTCATCATGAAAGATGCACAAGTCCGGAATCGGACTCAGCGCCAGTGACCGGCGTCACGGTCGTCACCACTACCTTCGAGACTCCATGTCACTTACTGTCGCGACAAGTGGCACCTCGGACACGCTCGGTTACTGCAAAAGGACTTACTCATGAAAAACTTCACGCGCACCGACGGCTACTTCGTGCTGGTCTTGTCAACACTGGTGGTTTTCCTGCACTTCCTTCGGAACTTATCCTAGTTACACTCTCTTATATTCCTGCTGCTCCTATTCCTGCATCTGCCGAGGGATTGTACTTCAATTCTTGCGCGGATCGCACGAAGGCTTTGCGCGCTCTCTCCCAGATGTGTCGTTCACTCCGGAGCGTTGTTCTTCCTCTCTTGTAGCAACGAATTGAGATGTGTGGCAGTTGACCTTTGTCCCGTCGGCAGCGGCTAAGGAGGAGACTGCATGAAGCCATTGCAAAAGAGCTTCTACGCCAACTTAACATCGTGACCATTCTCGATCCTACACTCGCTGCTCCCGTTGAGTAAGTGTACCATTACATTTCATCATTGAATAACACCAATTGACCCTCCCTCACCCATTCCCTGTTCCTACCACCCGGAAAAGAGTTGTCAATGAATGTCCTTCTTGCCGACTACTCGAACAAAAATTTGATGCTCGAACTCGCGCGCTGCCTAACTCTCTTCCCTGCACTATCGACCTTCCGGGGATTGAATGCAAGCGCTCGCACGTGGTCCGTGCGTCCCAGGACAGGACATTTCCTGGCGTTCGTACTCTCTGCTTTCCCCCGGCTGCGGAATGTTTGCTTGAGACGTGTCCAAAAGTTCAGAATGTCAGCGTAAACGACTCGCGTGGATAGGAGATTGCGCTTTTTGGGAAGGTCATTCAATACTGTCCAGACGTCGAGCAACTATGGGGTTTCCCAAATCTTGACTACGCGATCGCCATCAAAGGTCAGGAGCCACCTTCGATGATTTTTCATCCCCTTTTCATGTGCCTGCAGAAATGATCAAACATTTCCCTATGACGCGCACAGTCGCTCTGAACATGCTCAATCCGACGTTAAAGCTTGTACGCTCCAGAGTATATCCTCCCTGTTCCGTCGAACTGCTTACATTGATTTCCGTCCGTAGGAATCAATCGACGAACTCGCCCGATTTCCCCTGCTGTCCACGATTGAGCTGGAGATATTGGAACCCCAATGGACCAAAGTCATCCTTTTGGTTGAACGTGCTCAAGCAATCCTCCGTGCCATTCCTGAAGTCATGGGTGCAGGAAGGGAAAAAGTGGTGATCTTCCGTTATAATCATGTATATAAGGTCATCAAGGTGTAATGACCACTCCTCGCTACTCATATCCGAGTCAACTGCTGGCGCCCCATGAGTATATGACCGAGACAACGATGGTTCTTGGATTTACCTGGATCTGCATCGGTTCGAAACTTCCCCGTTGTATCAAAAATATAAAATGGCAGTCGCATCCACAAGGCACTGCCAGGAATCGAACCTGCCAGTGGATTACGAGAATGAGGACTGCTCCCAGACAAGCAGAAATTGTTCAATGTTACTATGTTACTTACTATATTGATATCTACCTCCGCTATTGATAGCCAAGAATACTAAAAAGCACGTCTCGGTAGACCTAAATAATAGTGAGCTAAGTAACTAAAAATATGTAAGGTAAAAGGCGAGTGGGGTAGCATCAAAAACCTCTGCCATGATGGAAAAAGCTTACCACCATTGCGGTTCGGAAAAAATTATTAGATGTCGGCTCCAGCAGCAGCCCGTCGTTGAACATCACCCCAGACTCGGCCAGCGAGACGTATGGAATGAAGGTGCCATTCATGTTAGTTGCTGATACGCGCTCCTCCAAAAATGAAAACGCAGTCCGAGAGATACAAAGGCACTGCCAGGAATCGAACCTGGGTTACGAGAAATTATCTCGTGACAGACAATATCAGAATCTCGAGTGATAACCGCTACACTACAGCGCCTTACATTTCATTGGAAAGGTTAAATATAGGGGCTCAATAGATTGGTCGAGCGAGGATAGCACATGTTGACGATAGAAGTGAACTGCGGCCCAGGCCAAGAGGAAAGCTTAATTCTTTCAAAAGCTACGCCACACCCATTGTGTAAGTGTTCGACCTCATTGATAAGGCATCACTGACAATTGGACCCAAATTGGACCGGCCTTTCAGGATTTCAAGAGAAGACTCGAATAGATAATATATGAGGCAATTTGTATATTGACGGGAGTTCAGTATATGCTCGATGTCCGCTACTACTGACAGCCTCAGAACAGCAGCTCGTCGCCGCAACTATGTAGTTGAAGAACGGTTGACGAACAAGGAACGGACCAATATCGGACCGGGTGCCGTCACCTATGCAGTTCCAGAAAATAAGGTTGCGGTGGCTGCGTTACGTAAGAGTGTGAGTGCGCCCTGGTGGGTTTGTGGAAGGGGCGACCTACATCGACGACATCCTCAAGACCAAGGCAAGTCCGCCGCCGTTTTTCTCGTTTCCCAGCGCTAATCTTCATTTTATACCACAGACCCGACATTCACGATGGGTGTGTGCTGCCGTTGCTTCGTTCTGGGGGTCTAATCTGATTTCGCCTTGAATTTTCTCTTTCGGTGCAGTCAACCTCCGGTCGCAAAAGCGCCTCGCCGCGAGCGTCGCCGGCGTCGGCAAACGCAAAATCTGGCTCGACCCCGCAGAGCAGGCTGAGATCGGTAATGCCAACTCCCGCACACACGTCAAGAAGCTCATCAAGGACGGTCGTGTCATCATCAAGCCCACTACCGTTCACTCGCGTGCCCGCACGAAGGCCCTCCTCGCTGCCAAGCGCAAGGGTCGTCACACTGGCCCTGGTAAGAGGAAGGGTACCGCGGAGGCTCGTATGCCCACAAAGGTTCTGTGGATCCGGAGGCAGCGGGTTCTTAGGCGGTTGCTGAGGAAGTACAGAGAGGCGGGCAAGATCGACAAGCACCTGTGCGTTGGGTTCGTCTGGAAACCAGTGGATGTGGGCTGATGGCGCTTTTTCGGGCAGGTACCACTCCCTTTACCAAAAATCCAAGGGTAACGTCTTCAAGAACAAGCGTGTTCTCATGGAGTACATCCACAAGGCCAAGGCCGAGAAAACCCGCACAAAGGTCCTCACCGACCAGATGGAGGCCCGCCGTGTCAAGAACAAGGTGCGTCTTCTTAAATTACCCAACGGTTTTTCTCTTTTCTGACGACGTTCTATCATTGCACAGGCTGCCCGGGAACGTCGCGCTGCCCGCATCCAGGAGAAGCGCCAGGCGATCATCGATGTGGAGCACGAGACCGCCAAGGAGTAGATTATGTTCTTCGATTTGAGCGTCGTTTACTCTCCTTCTCCTTGTTTTTTCTGCACTGCTATGATCTCCATGATGCATCCCCTCCGCAAACAACGAAACCTCTACATACATACGCGCAGGGCTGCTGCGCCCGTTTATTATGCACATCTATGCTAGGGAATGAATATGCCAGATATCAGCGAGCAAGCAAGTGTGAAATTCGCCGATCGCGGAAACATTGACCAACACCTGCTTGTCATTGATGCCGACAGTGCCAACAGCCTTTCCATTGCCTCCAACCTTCAGCATGTCGCCAGTGCACGTTGTGTCACTTCCCGAACAGACGCTCTACACCGTTACAAAGAATAATGTCCCGCGTGAGTTCTCAGTTGGAAAGCTTCGAAGGCCTCTTCCATGACACATTCCTGATGCACGAGGCTGCATTCTCACTGGCCTTCTTGTGCCTTTCTAGACGCCGCACACGTCCTCCAGCGCCACGCAGACCAGGTCTACGTGCATTACATCAACACCGACAAGCGCCTTGACGAGTGGGTCCCAGCCGACGCCTGTGTACTTGCCCCCGATCACACTCTACCACCCCCGAGCCTCCCTTTGCCACTTTCAGGCCAAGTAATCGCACCAGCGACAGCCGACGCGACGACGAGAACGATATCACCCCTTTCAGGCCCCGGTGTAGCTGGACCCAGCACACCATACCTTTCCACGGACGACGACGCGACCGCGACTACTAGTGATCTCATGACAGCCGGAGAGGTATCGAAGAAAAGAAAACGCGGAAGGCCGCCGAGGCTGCACCAGCCGGACGCGTCGAATGCCGCTGGGCCTTCATCGAACCCGTACCTGCCGCTGCCGCACCTCCAGGGCCCGGGCCAGGCGCCGGCACAGGTCGAGATGACCGAGGAGGAGTACGATATCCAGCACCACAAGCAGATTACCGCACAGCGCAACTTTGATAAAGTTCATTTTGGGGAATGGCAGGTCAAGACTTGGTGTGTATTCCCTCCCATCTTGCGGGATGTCCGTGGCAGCTACTAATGTATGTCGCGTAGGTACTTCTCCCCGTACCCACTGACGGACACCGAACTCGACGACCCCCCGCCATCCTCGGCGACGCAGATCCCCGGCGTGCACAAGGCGTCTGCGCGCGCGCATGGGCGCACGTCCGACCTCCTTGCGGGCGGCCTGGGGAGGAATTATCCTGGTAGTGAGAAAGCGATGTTGTGGGTGTGCCAACAGTGCTTCAAATATATGGCCGATGGGAACAGCTATGATCTACATATCGTGAGTCGTGCGGGGAGAGCAGGGGATGACTGCTGAGGTGGTCCATAGAAACACTGCACGATGGATTTTCCGCCGGGAGTCAGGGTGTATCAGCGCGGGGCCCATACGATTTGGGAGGTTGATGGGGCGAAACAGAAGGTGTGTTCGTCTTGTTTATCTTATCCTTCCCTCCTTATGCACTTACGAATGCGCCTGCCGGGCAGTTGTACTGCCAAAATCTCTCCCTCTTCGGCAAGCTCTTTATCGACGTGAAGACCCTCTTTTTCGATTGTGATAACTGTGCGATTTCCTGCCTTCCCCGGATTCTTCTGACAGAGCGTTGACCATATCAATATGATGCAGTCCTCTTCTACATCCTCACAGAGAGCACATCGAAGCAGGACCATATGCTTGGGTTTTTCTCAAAGGTGCATGATCCGTAGATCGTGACAAACTCACCAGACTGATGCAAGCGCGACGAAAAGGAAAAAGTGTCATACGACGACTACAACCTTGCGTGTATCATGACACTCCCACCCTACCAGAGGAAGGGGTATGGGATGCTTATGATCGAATTCAGTGCGCCGATTTTTTCTGCCTTGTTTCGTGAACTCATCAGCGCGATAACGTAGGCTACGAGCTCTCCCGCCGCGCAGGCAAAGTGGGCACTCCCGAGCGCCCCCTCTCCGACCTCGGGCTGAGGAGCTACCTCGCGTACTGGGTGTCTACCCTTGTCCGATTCTTCCGGTGGGTTATCCTCCGCTCTTCCGTCGTTCCCTCTCAGCTTCTAAGTTGTCGCTCATCACGATTTACCACGAAGCAGATACGTCCTCTCAGCCCTCCCATCCAACGTCCGCAGAATCACCTCCATAGGCGGGTTCCCAGGCATGATACGCTCACCGTCGGGGGATTCTGAAGACCCCGTTGCGAGTGACGTCATCGATTATGGGAGCCAGGCGGGCAACGGCGGCGGAAACGGTTATGGGGGCAATGGAAACGGGGGTTTCGGGACGTCGAATGGAGCACCGAAGAAGAGGTTTAAGAAGACGAAGGGTTGGGCGGGCGAAGTCGCGGATGCGAATTTGGAGCAAGCTGATATTCCGTTCATACATTTAGATGGTGTGTATCCCTGTTCCCTTCACATGCCTCCTCTTTCCTGTCTCCTTTCGCTTTCTCCTTTATTTTCTCCCTTTCTCTCTCTCTCTCCGCTTTTGATCGACACAAGGCTTACCGAGGATCCTCTACAGACCCGGCGTTCACAACACAACGAAAATTCGACACCGAGCAGACCCCAGACGGTGGGGCAATGACACATGTCGCCGTGCGCTGTACCCTCGCCGACATCGCGCGCGCCACGCACCTCCGCGTCGAGGACGCGGCGTTTGCGCTGAACGAGATCGGGCTGCTCATGCGCCGTTTTGTGGACGAGGAAGAGGGCGATGGGGAGGGCGAGACGGTCGTCATCTCGAGGGCGCTCGTGGAGAGGGTCGCAAAGGAGAGAAATGTGAAGAAGCCATGTATGCGGATGCCGTTTATCTTACTGTAGGTGGTCTTCAATAATAGCAACTGTAATGGCCCATCTCCTTATTTATGAGGCGTCGACTGCATGGTATGTTAGATGGTATGAACCGTCCCCGCTGAAGCAATCTGCATATATGGAGACGATGAGCTGACGAGAGAAAATAAATTGAGCATCGAGCCAGATGTTCAAAATATAATCTCCTTTATTGATTTATAGACAAATCCATCCATCCGCATTGGGAGCAACTCATTCGACACAATTTCTGGATGGATTTTTCAGAGTCCTTCCCTTCTTACGGGTACACAGCATCTCCTCCAAAGGCTGGAAACTCCAAATCCTCTGGGCTTACTCTGGTGTTGCCAGCGTTAAGAGGCGGTAAACCAATCAAAAGCGGGAAAAAGTCGAAGCAAAGCCTCGGGTCATATGGATCGCAGGACGAAGAGAAGAAAATGCCTCGGCCGCTCAAGCTAAAACCGTTGAAGGAGGTCCTGACGAAGCTCATTGCACAGATAAAGAAGTGAGTGAGTTCGTACTTAACCAAGTCCGAGTTTGCTAATGAACGTGAAGGAAGGACGACTATGCCTTCTTCCTGAAACCTGTGGATACTTCGCAGATACAAGGGTACACCGATGTCGTGAAGCGACCAATGGACTTGGGGACTATGTCAGTCAAGGTTGATCGAGGGAAATATCGGTCGCTGGAGGACTTTGCGGTGCGATGCGATACGCCCCGGCAGCCTGGACGTGAATACTGACAACGGCTATAGTCAGATTTGCGACTTGTGACCTCAAATGCGAAGGCGTTCAACCCGCCTGGAACGATCTACTACACGGAGGCCGAGCGCATCGAAGCCTGGGGGATGGATCACATCTCAAAGGCCGCCGCCACTGTCATTCAGTTCGAGACCGACTGGAATATAGAAATCGAGAACGACGACGACACACCGGTCAACGTCGACGACGAAGAGGATTACACCGTTGGGACCCCCATGGACGTTGACGAGCCAGCAGTCGCCGGCAGGTCACCTTCGGTCTCTTCGCAAAATCACCCTACCAATCGACGAAGCGTGCGCGGACCCTACAAGAAAATGGTGCCGCCGTCGGCAGCCAACACGCTCTCAGAGAGTATCGACGCTGAGGGCCGCCTGCCAGGTTCTCGAGATGGGCTTGGTGCGTTCCCCCCAGGCTCAGCCTGGGCCCAAACGATGCTGGCTCTGAAGTTGAAGGGTGTGTTACACCACCACAAATCCTACTTCGGACACTGACTCCCTTCCAGGAAAGCGATACAAGACGAAAAAGGAGCGACTGCGGATTGAGAGGGAAGGGCCACCGCTTCGTGCGGATGGGACTCTCGACTATACTGAAAGTATGTGTTGTCGTCGGGCTGAACCCAGCTGTATGGCTGACATTTTGTAGTGGAGGACCCGTTTTCCGTCCTCTCCAACCTCACACCTGAACCCTTCGCGAGGCCCTCTGTCATTGCATTCCAACCCTTGTTCACAACAGCGGCGCAATACGACTCCTCTTTATCGCAGTCACAGTCACAACCACCTCACCCCTCCGCACCCTTCCCCACGTCAATCAACGTCCCTTTTGATCATCCACCGCCTGACCTACCGATATATCCAGAATTACCTCCTGGGAGGAGACGCCATTGGGCAATCGTTCGCAATCCGACGCGAACAAAGGGGAAGGACAGAGATGACGAAGCCGAGCCGGCAGAGACTCCGGCATGGCAGACCCCACGCGATACGCATGCCACGGACTATGGCTCGTTTGCTGTTCTGGCTGGCGTACTTGAGGAAGAGATACGTCGACGGAAGGTGTTGGGCCGGGAAGGCGAGGAGGAAAGCAAGGTTTGCGAAGTCCTTCGTGATACCATGCATTGCGACGCATCGAGTGCGAGCCTTGCCGAGCCAACGACCGGAATGAGGACCAATGATTATTGGACCACTCAGCGCGCGTCTACAGCGGAGAATTACATTCGCGATGTCGTATATGGCGGGCTGGATGGATTAGCATACGTGAGGAGTCTGGCAGAGTTTGTGAGCTCGGACCACGATCTGCGCAAGGTGTGTGTTATGACCACGGGTCCCCAGCCGAGTTCTGACTCATGAAACCTCAGTCTACTGGTCCAGTCACACTTTTAACAACGTGGGTCGAGAGACATGTCATTGACTCTTTGACGGAAGGTCGACATTCTTTGCTGCGCGAGGCAGCTGTCGAACTTGCCAGGCAGGTATCGACGCCAGTGCCACCAAGCCAACTGGGATCAGTTGGGCGGCCTCTCTTCACTCAAGTCAGGACTTCGTTGCATCTACATCCATCAGCGACAGTCGCGCTCTCTGCTCTATTGCAGATCAAGACGCACAAAATCGACATGGGGTCCCTGATCAAGACCCCGGATGAGCTTTTCCAGAGCGAGGAGGAGTGGGCTGGAAAGGTGTTCCGGGAAAGAAGGGAGAAATATGGGAAGGGTGTTGTCAAAGGGGAGGAAAGTACCAGTTACGATGTGGGTCTTGAGACGGAGGAGCCGGAAAGGACGTGGATGGACGTGGACGCCTCATCAAAGGGCGTCGCGGGCCAGGATACCAACTACGAGCTTGAAGGCCCAGAAGAGCTCAAAGAGGTCTTGGAGTATGCTGCCAATGCGATTGTCGCCCTCGACAGGAAAATCAAGGAAGATAGGGGCTTTACTTCTACGACATTGGGGGGCGTCGACGCGAAGGTTTCGGTGTCTGATGCTGGTGGTCTTGGCATGAAGGTCAAGACAGAGGCAGGCGGAAAATCCGCGCGCGAGGACCCAGTCCTACGGAATCTTCGTCTCAATCTCCTGGCACTTGCGAAGCGTGCGCCACTTGACACGATTGCGCACCTGCCCAAGGAGCTGGTCCCAGAACATATTCAACATTTTGTGCCAACGCTTGGGGCATAGGAGCTCGGGAGAATGGGTTGTTAAGGCGCCGAATGGTATGATCGACTACGTTCTTCATTGAGTGCCAGCACCCTTGTATACGCAATGTTTGACAGAGCCTGTGCCAGTGGCACAACTTTTAACGGTTGCCATTAGCGTGAAATGGCACCTCGAATACGCTCTGTTGCCTCAAGGGGGCTCATCTGTAAAGAACTGCATTCACACCACAACTACTTCGTTCCGGTCCTGCCACTGTCAGCCAACACTAGTGGTTTTCCTGCACTTCCTCCGGAACTTATCCTAGAGATACTCTCCAAGTATATTCCGCTGCTCCTATTCCTGCATCGACCGAGGAAATGTGATTCAACTCTTACGCGGATAACAGGCTTTTCGTGCTCTCTCCCAGATGTGTCGTTCAATCTGGAGGCGATGAGTTGAAGTGTGTGGCGATCCGGGTTGGTCTTTGTCCCGTCGGTCGTCACGTAAGCTGGCCAGGGAGAAGACTACATGAAGCCATCGCCAAAGAGCTGAGCTTCTACACCAACTCAACATCGTGACCATTCTCGATTCTACATCAAGTTCTACACTCGCAGCTTCCGTGGAGCAAGTGTACCACTGCATTCACCAACCCTCCCTCACCTATTCTCTGTTCCTGCCACCCGAAAAAGAGTTGTCAATGTTCTTCTTGCCGACTACTCGAACTCGCGCGCTGCCTGGGCCTGGCTCTCTTACCTGCATTGCACAACCCAGGTCATCGATCTTCCAGGGATTGAATACAAGCGCTCGCACATGGCCCGTGCATTCCGGGACAGAACATCTTTTGGCGTTCGTACACTCTGCTTTCCCCCAACTGCGGAGTATTTGCTTGAGACGTGTCCAAAAGTTCAGAATGTGAGTGTAAACGACTCGCGTGGATGGGAGATTGCGCTCTTTGAGAAGGTCATCCGATACTGTCCAGACGTCGAGGAACTTTGAGGTTTCTCAAATCTTGACTACGCGATAGCTATCAAAGGTCAGGAGCCACAAGGTCGCATCTTCGACGATTTCTCATCTCCCTTGCATGCGCCTAAATGTTTCCCTATGACACGCAGAGTCGCTCTGAGTATGCTCAATCCGACTTTAAGCTTGCACGCTCCAGACTGGTATATCCCTGTTCCTTCGAACCGCTTACATTGATTTCCGTCCGTAGGAAACAATCAACGAACTCGCCTGTGATTTCCCCTGCTGTCCACGATTGATATTGGAACCGCAATGGACCAAAGTCATCCTTTTGGTTGAACGTGTTCAAGCAATCCTTCGAGCAATTCCTGAAGTCTCGGGTGCAGGAAGGAAAAACTTGAATGCGGTAATCTTCCATTATAATTTTGTATATATTCAAAATAATAGTCCTTGTCGAGCCGAATACCTACTGCCACAGGACCGAGACAACGATGGCTTACAGGATTCGGTTCAAAAATTCGTCGTTGTATCAGAGGCATCTGAGAGACTAGAAGTAGTCTGCTCCCAGCTGAGCAGAGATTTGTTGTTAGCCTGAAAAAGGCGCGCCGGAGTCTCGACAAAAAAAGCATGAAAACCAAATCCTACAGGCACTGCCAGGAATCGAACCTGGGTTACGAGAATTCGGGACATCAGAATCTCGAGTGATAACCGCTACACTACAGCGCCTTGAAGGAACATGAAGTCAAGTTATTTATGGAATAGGAGTTCAAGAGATCGGTGGAGCGATGATAGCATGAAATGAAAGCCTACGAGGAGCGCTCCAACAACCCACGCCATACAATGCGGAAGTGTTCGGCTTCATAATGAAATGGACGCGTCGGTCGCGTTAAACCCCGGTTCAGTAATCCTAGCCTCAACCCCTTCAACTTATGGCCTATTAATTTATGGCTTGCTATGGACTTGTCATGATGACCCTCTTGTAAGCAACCGTACAGGTGCTACTTATGTGCCTACTTTCCCTTCGCTTTCTTCAGCTAATGTCTCCCAGTCCATTCCAGGCCCGCTAGAAGCCATCTACTCAACTTATTTATTAATAGTTGCCCATAATTGCTCCCTGCACGTCTCCCCGCCCCAGGAGGACAAAACTCGATGTACACACCGGCGCCATCTGAGTCCTCTGTCGCGGTGGCGAGATAGATTTCCTCTACCTGAGCCTCCAAGACCATCGATAGCGCAAACCAGCTAGTTGTGGAGCAGCCTCCTCGTGGACCGTTAGGCCCTGCTGACTCGGACTCTGCTCGCAGCCCTGACGCTGGATCCTACTTGCTCTACGTGGATGGTACTCTACGCCCACTGCGCGCTGACGTGGACCATACTGAAGAAGATCCGGTTCGCTCGAGCACCCTCATTTGGGTCCATATGATTTCTGGATCCGTTCAACCCGTCGCTGCATCCAAATGTGACCGATCATTTGTCTGTCCTTTCTCGCCTTGGTGCCCCTCCCATCCATCGATAGCGCGATTGTGGTTGGATGGGACCCACTATGCTCGTATCGACGGGTCCTGCTGATCTGTATTTGGAACCAAGTTGGCGACACCTGAACGAGACTAGGGCCCACAGGGGATCGCCATGTACCAAACCCCTGCTATCTATGTATGGAGTGTTTCGCGACCGATTCTGGCTATCTCAGCTGTAAATTTACGACGACGAAGTCTTAAGTTGGCAACAATGCGAAACGCTCGATTCGGGCGCATCATTACTGCTATGGGGCGCGAGGCGATGGAGGGGGGTTACTGTTCTTTCTATGGCAGTTCTTACTGGCTTTATGCTTGCGCCCATCTAATGTCACGATCCCGCAACTATCCTTGGCACCCATTCAATGCCATGGAACGGCAAGCTTTTACCTCTGGGGATGATAGATGGAGTAGTTCCAATGCGCTTCGCCACCGGACGGTTACTTCTACGGCGTTTCAACAATAGCAAGTCCGATGCGACCGTGCCACTGCCAGACGGGAATGGGTTTCAGCCTTCCCAAAGTCTCGAGCTGTATCCCGGCTCCGGTCCTTGCGACACTCGACAGTATCCTCGCACATTTGTCTGAATCATATGTCTGTACTATCCTCACTACTAGCACCGAAGTCGCAGGATCCGGTTAACTTCAGCCACTTCCGTCTTTTGTTATTTCTACCCGATGCCTGGCGACTTCCGGGAATTTACTGGATCGTATTCCTCCATCCCAGCTCTCCCTGCTGATCCTTACCTGGCTCAAAGCTCGATCATCGTGCTCACTGCTACCCTGCCCTGCCGGCATGACACCAACCACGTCTCGGCCTCTGAAGGAGCGTACACAGAAAGACCGCTGCATTGGGATGTGTTATCTTGTGTGATGTATATTCTTCTGCGACCCATGTTTGGTTCCGTGCTCTCTCATGCCACTATGACGACTCTCCGGAACTTGAGGACCTGCCCCCACAGGCTCTATATGGACGTCACGGCCCGGCGTCGATCTACCACAGTCTTTGCCAGGTCCCACGATCTCCGCCGCATCCCCCACGCGCTGTGTACGATCGTCATACCTACAACCTAATACTACGTTCCCTTCTTTTGAGCAAGTGAAGGTCTTCATCGTACCCAGTTATTTACATGTGCCAACCCATTATAGCCTTTCACTTCGACTTGAAGATGGACGTCATGTCGGTAACTTGATATGCCGACCGACACATCGGCTTCCCGTGGGTTCATATTCTCACTTCTCTGAGGCAAGTAATAACCTTCCGAAGTAAACTTACTTCAACTTACCACATCATACCAGTCTTTCACCATGTCTGATGAAGCATTACACGGTACCTTATGTTATGTCGAGGCCAACTTATCATGCCGTTTACGCTTTTGGGGTCCTTCCGTTTCCTGCGCCTTTCCTGCGGATGGCTTTATGCTCGCCGATCGTGGTGTATTTTGAGCATCGACTGAAGGGGTAAACGCACCAGGTAGGCCTCGAAGTAATCCCTCCGGTGCCTCAGCCTGCGGTCAGAGCCAAGATCGACGGTTTAACTCGATTTACATACCTGGTGCGACTTCATTCCAAGATGATGATACATAAGCCCTCGGACGTCCCTTTGAGCCCTGGATTCCCTTGAGCCTTTGCGTTGACTAAGGCTACGTGTTGGTGGTTATCACTGGTGGCGGTTTGGGGATCAAGCCCTGGGGACATTTCTTTTTATCTTTGCTCAAGCACGTTAGCTTGCGGCGTCGCATCGAATAACGCCGAACGTCGCGAGCGGTGATATCGCTGTTCGACGGTGTGGGTGCCGCCATAGGTGATTGATACAACCGTGAGGTCCCGGTGTAGGCATCTGTCAGACTCGAATCAATCCGTAGACCGTGGACACTGGCGAGTTCGGTGTTGCGATGGATAGTTTATTTTTAGGAAAACGTCAAAGATACTTCTGGGTATGTTCCCTTGTCCCTTGATGGTACAGGTAGATTTCTCGAGGCCGAACAAAGCTGCATCTGTGCTTGTGCTCCCTTGGTACCAACTTGGTACAGTGAGGCATCGATTCGATCGAGTCGGAGTAAGAATGAATCAGGCCCACGTGTAGAAGGCGCTGACCAAGATCTGGAACTGGGAGAAAAGGACGGCCTTCAATTTTTCTCTTTCTCCCACCACATTACCAGCAGCCCAGCGTTCGTTTTCTCAAGAACACCGGTTTCGTTGAGCTCGTCGTTGACAACAGCGAGCTTGAGGGAGCTCAGGCGTCTACGTGCTGCACCCATTTTTCGGATTTCCAGCCGGTTTCAGTCCACAAAACCACCTGGACAGGGTGCACCATGATATTGGCCCTATAGACACCACCGCTTTCCTCCTTGCCTCTGGCCTTGGCCGTTGAACACTCGCAGTTGCTTTCATACCCGCTTTTAATCCTCAAATCTACCTCATATCATCATGGCGATGCTCGACTCTTCAGAAGAAACCACACTGACCGAAGGCGACGGCACCGACGGACCCGATCAACCTCCACATGGAAAGACGACAATTACCAACCTCTCGAATCACTTTAAGGCAGCACTTAATATGTCACACAATGGCCCTGCCTCGCCATCCAAGGCCACGATGGCCAGCTCCAAACAAATCTCTACTGTTCCCCTTCCTCCACCCGAGGCCGGCACGTTTGACAAACAACCTGGCCACACTCGCGGCTCTCTCCAAATGCTCTCCACCTCTAACGCACCTGACAAGAAAACTGTCTCCAACCCCTCATCTTGTTCCTCGCCAACTGCGTCGGAGAGTGATTGGGGCGGCCACAGTTCTCCTCCTACCCGTCCTTCTAGCAGGCCACCAAGCCAGCCCCCGAGTCAACGCCCCAGCCGCGCACCCAGCGTTTCCAGCGTCATGTCACCCTTCCTCAACAAGGATGGCAAGAAAGCCACTCCACCCAGCTCCACCTCCGCCACTACCGTCACCCCCTCCCGTCCCGCCAAGCCTGCTTCGGTTCACTCCAATTCGGGCGTCTCGCACAAGTTTAACCTGAAGGATCTGCTCGGATCGACTCCTAAGATGAACCGCAAGGCGTCGCAGCGCTCAGCATCATCCAAACGTTCAGACTCGGATGCAGGGAGCGATGGGGGCAAGGGCAGGGCGAAGAGCACTGCGGGAGACAGCAACGTCAGCTTAGCGCAGAAGTACGGGGTGTGTGGAAAGGTGGCCATCGGCAAGGGTGCGACCAGTGTCGTCCGACTGGCACACAAATGGGATCGCGCAGAGGAGAAGCTTTATGCTGTGAAGGTGAGTGCGCTGTCGTCGTGCATTACCCATTGGATAGTCCATTCATCGTCGATCTCAGCAATTCCGGGCCCGTCGCAAGAACGAGACGGAGAAAGAATATGTCAAAAAGCTCACCGCTGAATTTTGCATCTCCTCTACCCTTCACCATCCGAACGTCGTCGAGACCGTCGATTTGATCCAAGACGAGAACCGGCACTGGTGTGAGGTCATGGAGTTTTGTCCTGGTGGCGATCTGTACGCCGCGATTAAGAAAGGGTACGTCACCTTCTATACATGTTTCGCTGGGGGTGGGGGTTTTCGAGTTAGGCTGCAAGCGATCTTGCCCCCTTTTCAACGATGCTTTCTCCGGAGCCTTTCCACGCTGTTGCCAAGCGGGGGATATCGGAAATGAATTGGCGCTGATGTAACATCTGTTCTCCAGAGGTATGAGCCCGAGCGAGGTCGAGTGCTGTTTCAAACAGATCCTCATGGGTGTGGAGTATCTCCACAGCCAGGGTGTCGCTCATCGCGACATCAAACCTGAGAACCTGTTTTTTGACACCAAGGGCCACCTCAAGGTTCGTTGGCTATAATTATCCCCTCCGCTCATCGGTGACACTTCGATGTCATTTACAGATTGGAGACTATGGCGCGTCGACAGTGTACCGCCTCCCATGGGAAGCGACAATACACATGTCGACTGGTCTCTGTGGCAGCGAGCCGTACATCGCTCCAGAGCAGTTCCTAGGCAAACGTCAGTGACTCTTACCGTGTTTTCCATGGTATATCAGCTAACAGATGTGCTTCTGCGTGTCTGTTACATTACCATCAACTATGCACAAACAGCCTACGATGCCCGTTTGGTCGACATATGGGCCTGCGGTGTCGTCTACTACTGCCTGCACTTCCAGGAGCTGCCATGGCGCGCGGCGCAACCTGCCACCGACGCACTCTTCGCGGCGTATACGCAGGCGTGCGCGAGCCCGCAGGCTGCAGTGGCTGCGTGCCCACCGACGATCAACAACTTGAACCCTCGCGCATGCCGAACCCTCATGCGCAAGATGCTCGAGCCAGATCCACGGGTGCGGTCGACGATCGAGGAAGTGATGGCCCACCCGTGGGTGCAGACGATCGAGGTGTGCTATGCAGTCAAGGAGCCGAAACACATCCATGTCAGTGCGAAGGCGATGGAATTGAGTTACCTCACGAATGGGAGCTAAGGCGGTCGCCTGAGGTTCGTGGCGTCCCTATTTCTCCCCCAATCCTCAAGTTGACTCTCGACTCCCAGTGTGTCGCTCATGTGAAGCGTTCTATCAATGCCTGTGTTGTTTCCCTTTTTTTCTCCTGATTCCACGGACACCTGGGCTTTCGTATCTAACAGATATCGCTGCACAACCTACACGATCCGGTCGTATCTCCTTTCACGTCTACATTGTGTTGCTTGCTCTTTACCCTGTTTTTTCGACCGCGTTTGTGATGTTCTGTTTCTTTCCTGGTTTTCTGCCTCATGCCTCTTGTGCCTTTTTTTTCCATCCCTACGTTGTGCAGCCGTACCAGTGCACGCGTGTCTGGGATGTGCGTTTCTTAGTCGGATATCCATGTTCTTCTACCCATAATTCACCTGTTTTTTCTTGTGAATGCTATTTGGATTGTAGGTACCGCGTGGGACGGGCAACTTGGTCCAACAAGATCGGCGGCGTGACCCACTTGGGGGTACTCTACATAGTCACCGGTACCCTGGGCAGACTTCCGCGTAACGAAGATAACAAAGCGAGCTGAGTTGAAGATCAGCGCTCGCGAGACGCGAAACGCGAGACTCACGGTCACGTACCGTCCCATCGGCCCCTCTTCGACGATAGCTCTCGCTATACGTCTGTAACGGTCATGCCACCTCGCACTCGCTCACAGAGCCAGAAAGAACGAAAGCTTGACCCGGTCGACCAGAAGCCCCGTGGAGTGAAGAGAAAACATCTGCTACATTGCTCACCGACGTCGGCGGTACCTGCGGATGTTTCCCCTAATTCTCGGGGATTTCCTGCTCTACCAACTGAGCTTCTCGTGGAAATAATGTCTTATTTCCCATCTCTCCAAGTCCCGGCAAAGCATTGGGACCTTGGCAAAGTCTACAGGAACCGTGTCCAGATTGCGTATGGCCTTTCCAGGATGTGCCGAAGCCTCCGCAGCGTCTTTCTGTCTATTGTCTGGGAGAGAATCAAGGTCTGGGATGGCAGCTCCTCTGCATGGTGTGAGAAACGCAAGTTAAGTACTGGCGACGGAATTGGTCCGGCAGCTGGAGTTACAGTGCACGACCCCACGCTGGCTAACTACGTGAAGTAAGCCACGATCTTTGGATCCTTGTTGCCTTTCTCGCGCTCAACTGTGTTCTCTTGAATCTCTTCAAGGGTCTTTACCGTCATGATTACAAGTCACTCGAGTAGGACTGTGATAAGGGAGTTTGGGCGCTGGCTCCCTCTCTTCAAAAACCTTGAGACGATTCAGATACTGAATAATCCTTATTACGACCCCCGGAATCTTGCTCCTCCCCCCAGTCACTTTACTGTGGCCTTCGCACTCAAGCAACTTGTTCTTCCAGGCTACGCTGCCGCTCTGCCCCAGTGCACAAAAGGTTGTTTTGACTTCCGGCCAGCTGGATTTGTCGGCAACAATGGCAGCTTGCCCGAACATAACCTATTTCTCGGAAACACCTCCAGATGCTTCTGGATATGGCTTTAAAGTGGAGTGGCACTTCAAGTCAGTGCTCGAGAGTAAGTGCATCACGCTGCTTATGAGTGCGCACCCTCACAGTGTTTTCTTCAGAGACGAATCAAGGAAAACTTGCATCTCTCTGTCTTGTTGTCACCAGCGACCCAATCTACTTTCCAGTGGGTAAAATGGCGATTCTCTGACCATTTATGATCTAACCATCATGAGCCATCATGCAAAGTGGAATCTTTTCACGCGCTTCGAAAGCTTTCTTGCATCGAAATGCCTGACTCACATTAACGTTCGATCAGCGAGAAGTATGCCCGCATCGTGAACGACGCGCAACTCGCGCTTCGGGAAACAAAAGAGAGAGCCGCCAAAATGCGTTCGGGTGATGTTTGGGGGAGGTGTTGTGAAAGTTTTTCCAGTCGCGAATGTGGCTTTTGATGTCCCAGGCAATGACGTTGATGCCCACTACAAGTTTTTTTACCACTTCAGTCTCGTAGACGCGCTTATTTAGATAGCCTGTGTCGAGGACTGGACATTCTCACATGAGGGGCATGGATCGTTTCGAAATCGTTTTTGAAGGTCCGTGGCGCGTGTGGGATTTGGTCGGGAATCTCTGCGCGGAGTATACCTCACGGTTCTATCGGGGACGACACGCTACTTTGTCGCCCTTCATTGCCAGCCTAACAAAGAAAACCGCTGGGAACAAAGTAATTCAATGCGGGCCCAACGGAGTACGCGCGTTAACGTTCTGCATGCGCGGCCGTGCCGAATCTCCACCAGCGGCACGGATCAATGCGTGAAAGAAACCACCAATCCAAGGGTATATATAATCATCGATACGATGCAGGTTATAATGTGGTAGGATAGTGCGAATATGCTAGAAATACAATTGCGTCGGACGGGGAGATCATTTGATCATGATGAGCCCCCCTCGGACTCCGAGCCACTGTCTGCTAGCACTCCCGCCTCCTTGAGAAGGTTGCGGATGTGATGGTTGTTCGGTTTAATGTCCCCGTTGAGGGGCGCAAAATATTTACGAATTTTATCTTTGTTGAAGAGGACGGGATAGAAAAGGCCCTCCTTCTATGAAACGCGACGGGCGGTCAGACGACCTGAACCGCCATAGTAATCCGACAGACAACAAACCACATACCTGTCTCGTTTTGCCTTTTCGGGTTGTCAGCCCGCTGACACGCCCGATATGCCAATTACCACCGACCGTCCTGACCCATACAGTGTCGTGTGGCTAGGGGATAATGAGCAAGGCGGCGCAATAGTGAAAACCTGTGTCTATACTAACGTGGAACGTATATTCCCAAGACTCATCGATATCAGTGGGTTGGAGCTCAGCGAGGGTACTATCGCTATCGCCGTCACTCCATAATTCTGCCTCCTCGGGGGAAACAGCTCGGAGAGGAGTACGAATAGTTTGAGCTCCGCGGGAGCTTGCTTTTACAGACCTAGGCATGTTGAATGATCCGAATCGATCGACTACGCGGGAATGTATTTGTAGTGTTGTGTTGTGTCGTGCGGAGCAAGGCGTGGAGGGCTAGACTAGGCTAGAGTGGGGTGGGTATGTGGGTGATTGAATGAGGGAGCGGACAAGGCGGCATCAGCCCTTTTATACCGAAAAAGCAGTGCAACACATGGTGTGGACATGGGCCTTTGTTCAATCAAAGCTGGCCAAAACAAGGCAACCTGGCCAGACAACAAAATGCCGCTACAATAGCATCGCTCAAAGTAGACGCTCTTCCAATATTACACTCAAATCACAATCGAATTACTATCTCAACCATCGATGGAGGCACTAGAGAGGTGATGCAGCCTGTTGTGGCGGAGCCTCGATTCAAAAGCGTGGTTTACACGCGCCCCCGAGTACATCAACATGTCCATGCACTTGTACGCTTGAAGAACATTACATTGTATGATGGATGCAGTGTGTCTGTGGGCGATGACTCACTATCCCGTCATCTCCTCAGCCTAGCGACGTGTGCGTATAGTCCTTTCGTCGGCCAGACCTTGGCCGGTAAAACGAATGAACAATATGAGGTAAGTGTGCTAGATTGCCAGTAAACAAGCGGGAGCCAAATCTTGAGCCTAGAGCTAAGGGGAGATAGCCTCAGTTCAACTGTGCATTGACCGAGATGAAGTAGTTGAGCATGATTGCACCCGGTGGATATTGTTTTTACAGCCGCATGAGCACCCTCGGTGAAGAAACGCGCACCAGAACAGAGCTCCCAAGGACGTACTACACGCCTGGCCGCAGGCAAGGTGTGGACGGGGTGTGGACGGGGTGTGATCAAGGTCTAGTCAAATGCTGTGACTTCACTCATTGCTTGAGCTTCCGTCCTAGCAAGGCGAAACCACACAGAAGCACCCTCTCTGCAAAGTGCCAGAGAAGTCCAGCAAGGATACTCTATAGGAGATTATCTACCACTCCGTCAAATTTCATGATGATCGATTTGCAAACGTACCGTGCTATGTCTGCCCAATATTTTCACAGCCATTGGGATAATGCATGGACACGGTAACAGTTCTGAGAGTTCAGGAGGAAATGGGGTTTCTGCTATTAAAACCGAAGTTGACCATCTTCGCCTGTAGTACCCAGTTAGTTCGGTGGCAGCTAGTTCGGTGCTCGAAGCAGCAAGTTCCAGGCCAAAGTCGTTTTCCTGTAGGCATTTTTGCGTCGCTAGGAAATTTGAGGAGTAGAATCAGCAAAAAACTTTTGAAATACTCGGAGTTTGAGTAAGTAGTGGCAGGGTGCAGGCTCGCGTTCGGGGCGTAAACTTGTGACGCCCGACCTTTAGATGGTAACAGGAACAAATAGAAATCCCTCTATCCACGACGACCATTTGAGGAGTGGCAGTCTTTCTTTCTCCTGACCGTGACCAACGATGTCGAGTGCTTCGAACCTAGATGTACTTGGAACACCTTTCTTGACGTCTTTTCAAACTGATCATAGATCATAGCGGGCCATTGAAATCGTTCAACGCGCCATTGATGACGATGTGAAGCAGAACTATGCCGAGGCATACAGGAACTACCAGAATGCATTGGATTACTTCATGCTTGCACTGAAGTGTTAGTCGCCTATTATACTTGCTATTGGATCTTGTCTAACGTCGATCTCATAGACAAGAAGAACGACAAGTCCAAGCTATTGATTCGCACAAAGATCGCAGAGTATCTCTCGCGTGCAGAAACTTTGAAGGAACATCTAGCGGCTCCAAAGAACGCGAAGAGTGCGGTAGGAGTTGCGGGTGCTGGTGGAAATGCCAAGAAGTACGTGCGATGCTTCCCCTGAAAGTACATTCAGTGCTTATGCTGCGCATTAGGAAAGACGGCGACGACGACGACGGGGATCCAGACATGAAGAAACTTCGAGCGAGTCTTGCTAGTGTAATTGTTGCGGAGACACCCAATGTCAAATGGGACGACGTCGCTGGTCTGGAGGGAGCGAAAGCTTCGCTCAAAGAGGCCGTCATTCTTCCAATCAAGTTTCCTCATTTGTTTACAGGCAAGCGGACGCCATGGCGTGGCATTCTTCTCTATGGACCTCCTGGGACCGGAAAATCATATCTAGCGAAGGCCGTCGCCACTGAGGCGAAGAGCACATTCTACAGCGTTAGCTCCAGTGACCTCGTCAGTAAATGGCAGGGAGACTCGGAACGGTGCGTTGCATTGCTTGTACTTACGCGATAAACACTCCTAACTTTGGCCTTAGATTAGTGAAGCAGCTATTCCAGCTTGCTCGAGAATCGAAGCCTTCAATCATCTTCATTGACGAGATCGATTCACTGGCGGGATCGCGTGGTGAGGGTGAGTCGGAAGGCTCACGGCGGATAAAGACGGAGTTCTTGGTGCAGATGAATGGAGTGGGCCACGATGACACGGGTGTACTGGTGCTGGGTGCAACGAATATTCCATGGCACTTGGACAATGCTATCAAGCGGAGGTGCGTATAAAATCCCTGTAGGCCTCCGACCGTCCTTCTCACCTCCGGCTTCCAGATTCGAGAAACGCATCTACATCCCGTTACCTGGACCTGACGCTCGCCGGCACATGTTCCAACTCCACATCGGTGACACACCAAACCAATTGACACAGAAGGATTTCCGGAAACTCGCCGATCTTTCAGAAGGGTACTCCGGCTCCGATATCAATACCGTCGTGCGCGATGGGCTGATGCAGCCTGTTCGGAAAGTCATGTCTGCCACCCATTTCAAACGGGCCGCCGACCCCGAGACCAAGGAGATGACGAAATGGACGCCCTGCTCACCTGGGGACCCTGATGCGAAGGAGATGGACTGGACGCTGATCGAGTCGCACGAGTTGCTGGAGCCACCTCTGAAACTTGGCGATTTTTTGAAGGCGCTGGATACGACGTCGGCAACTGTAACCGCCGCCGATATCAAGCGGAATGAGGAGTGGACGAAGGAGTCAGGTGCGTATCGTATGCCTGTTGCATGCCATGCCATGCTAATTGAGCCCTAGGAAACGATGGATCATAACGGACAATGTATTTAATTTGCATAAATTGCCACGGTTATATCCTGTACTTATTTCGATATCCGGATGCATAGAGCTAGCAGCCCAACAACACCACGGAAGTACACTGAGGCGGAGGCCATGGTCTTGCAGCAGATGATCCGATGCAGGATCCTTTGGACTTCACACTTCGACTGTCAGTCTCGCAGCATCTAATGCTCTTTACATGCACCAACAAGTAATTCCACAATAATCGATCACAAATGATAGATGTACAGCCAATTCAGGACGATTTTACTCAACGATGACGACTTTCTTTTTCCAACCGGAGGTCACCACTCTTTTCCTTCTTGCACCAGAGGATTCCGCTTCAGGGATTGCACGGAGGATATCTTTAGCGTGCTTCATAAGACGGTGGATTTGGCCCAAATCTGTCTGTTTCGTTGTCTCCAATTCGATTGTGGAGAGTAGGGGAAATCGGGCGAGTTCGTCGAGTGTTTCCTACGGAGGGATATCGAGGTAAGCAGAAGAAACAGAGATGACAGTCAAGAGCGTACAAGCTTTAGAGTCGGATTGATGCTCAGAATGACTGTACGCGTCTTGGGACAATGTTTGATAATTTCTGGCGCATGAAAGCGTTGAGAAATCGTCGAAGACGTGACTTGATGGCTCCTGACCTTGGATATTGAATGCATAATCAAGTTCTGGGAAACCGCGCAGTTCCTCGACGTCTGGGCAGGACCCTCTTGAACAGCCAATCGTCTTTTTGGACGATATGGAACCCATCCGAGCAGCTTACATTGACATTCTTAACTTTCGGGCACGTCTCAAGCAAATACGACATCTGGGGAAAGAGAGTGTGCGAATGCCAGGAAATGCCATGCCCCGGAACGCGTGCTCTATGTGTGCATACTTTTCCCTTGAATTCCCTGGGAGGTCGATGATCTGGATGGTGTGCAGTGCATGGAAGAGGGCCAAGCAGCGTGCAAGTTCGACCATGACAGTATTACTCAAGTAGTCGGCCAGAAGAAAATTGACAATCCTGTTTTAGGTGGTAGAACAGAGAATTAGGTGAGTGTATAATTAAGAAATGTCGCGTTAAGCGCTTACTTCACGTAACGTGCGAGTGTAGGATCGTGAATTGTCACGATTTCGAGTTAGCGGACAAGCTCCCTAGTAAGAGCTCTATACGGTCTTTCCCTCGAACCACGAGGCAAACTCCAAACCGGAGAATTGCCGCACACCTCAATTCGTTGCCATAAGAGGGAAAGAAAAATGCTTCGGAATGAACGACACATCTGAGAGAGGACGCACAAAGCCTTGGTGCGGTCCGCGTAGGTTCCCGAGAACATTTCCTTGACCGACGCAGGAGTAGGAGCCACAGGAAGATGGGATGATATCTCTAGGAGAAGTTCTGGAGGAAGTGCAGGTAAGCCATGACTGGATCGGCACGAAGTAGCTTTCGATGCGCGTGAAGTTCTTCATGAGTCAGCCCTCTTAATGTAACTGAGCGTGTACGAGGTGCCATTTGGTACCACAGCTACGACCTCAGATTTTGAGGGCTCTCGAAGCTGGGTTAGTTGTGGTTCGAGACTCAAGTCAAGTAACAATCTTGCAATCAAGTGTTGGGGGTCACGAGTAGAGTGATCATTGATGTGACTGTTGCACGTGAGTTGTGATGCGTGACGAGGTGGCGTTTTCCCGGACTTCTTTCCGCAACCTGAACTTTGCATTCGCGACGCGTCTATGCCTCCAGGCCTCCAGTCCCCAGCTGTGAATAATGCACGAATTCTCCATCTTACTTAGAGCTTTGGGCAGGTTTTCCCTTGGTTTTCCCTCAGCGGAATCAATATCTGCTTGCTCTGTTCCCGAGCTCGAGAGTTCAAATTATCGCTTCGGCAGGGACTGGGTCGCTCTCGCCCTGTGGGTTGTTTCCTAAGCTGGGTGGTGGTCTTTTCATGGATGTCTATATACTCTCAGACGCTGGCCCTACCGACGAATTGCGCTAAAGCATCAAATATAAATTGTCCCAACTGCTGGCGGTATTAGATCTATGCAGGTCAAGTTGGGCTCTCGTAAACGGTATATCCATATTTTTCTGTGTGCTTTGTCAGAGCTTCGCCAGTGGTGTCCTTCTCGACCGCGCTTCATAGCTATTTATGACTGCTTCAAGGCCATACCTCGCTGTATGATATTATTACCAGCTTTCTGTCGGCCTTTCGTCAATTTCACCTTCCCATGAGTCCGCCTTCTGCTCAAAGCTTGGGCAACACCCTAATGCCCTCGATCCACGGTCTCTTCCCACCTGTGTAGATCTGCCTCTTTGGAACTGTAAATCACAGGCCAATATCAACATCACAACAAAATCCAGGGTGTGCCCGATGGCCGAGGTAATGCACTTGGACTTACCCCAGCCTGGCTCCTCGTCGAATGACCCTGTAGCAACGACTACGTGGTCCTGCTTGTCATGTCCAAGGAAAATATTGGAGCCGCACGTCCCGCAGAAGGAGCGATTAAGCACTGCGCCGCTGCCTGTCTCTGAGTCGCGGAACCGCCGCATATGCTCCTGCCCTTGTGTTATCTTGACGTTCTGCCGCCGCCGAAAGATCATCAGCAGTTTTTACTTCCATCCGTGCAACGGTAGATGGCGTACCTTTGATTTGAACATCGCGTTCGCCATGAACGCAGCGCCAGTCGCCTTGCGGCAGTTTATGCAATGACAGACGAAAAACGACGATGGCTCGCCTGTGGCCGTGTACTGGATTGCGCGGCAAAGACAGGACCCCGTGCGGGTTTTTGGCGCCGTTGTGTCGGAGGTCATCAAGGCGGGAATGGGAACACTAGGCGAGTTGTCTGCACTTCGTAATAGCTGCCTCGGTACTTAAGTACTCAGGTATTTATGCAGGCTCTCTTTTCCTACTTCAATTTCAATTTGATCTCAGGACTCCGGTTCGGATCGCGAGAGGCCGGTGATCGCGCCCATTGGACGACTTGAAAGTAGAGGTTTAACAATTGCACCAGCCATGTGCTAACGTACAAGGTGCATATGCTCCTCGGAATAGCATGAGCTGGCGTTTAAACTCGTTCGCTTACATTCACTTTGAAGGCGGATTGTGTTGTGCCACATTCAAATGCTACCTTTGGCATGGCGCTCTTGGCGGTACTCTACGCGACTTTACGAGTACCCCACTGGTGCACTGATACGAGTACAAGCGGCAGGCATTTACGCTCGAGGTGTGGTTTCGAACTCGCGGAAGTATTATTAGCACTGGCAGTGACGTTCAAGGAGTCGCGCACCGCGGCCGATATATATTGGGTCGTGCAATCATGCCCGGATAGCATACTTGTAGTGTCCTCGGACTAGCAACCTTTTGCTGTACTAAACTTCTCTCGCTCGCCAACCTTGGAAGTTTTTAACTTATCGCATAGGCAGCTAGATGTGGACACTGGAATCTTTTAACAGATCTGGACCTTACAAGTGTCTGAGGCAAGCCACGACCTTGGAGCGCCCAATTCAACCGTTCGTTCAATTAATGGGGCGTCGAGGCCGTGCCACCGCTGGCGGGCACGTGCACGAACGCGTCAATAATGACGATCACGCGACCCGAACGCGTCACAATTTGAATCCGCATCTCTTGAAGTTCTTCCACCACCATCCTCGTTCCCATAAACGTTCGGTTCAATCTCGTCCCGCAATTTGCTAGTGTTCAGGATACGATAAATTAGACGTTCCAGCTTCCAGCTGCACGCGGCTACTACCGTACACAGTCGGGATGAAAGAGAGTCTACGTGGCGGATTACTACGTATTAAGGTGAGTGTATGCGCGGCAACTGAATAGCAAGGAGCGTGGTTCAAGAGGATCAAGCAAAGGAGCGAGGGGCGGATTACAGGATACTGACAGTAAGTGAGGACCGACGAGATAAGGAACGTGGTTGTCATCGGACGAGAGCAAAAGAATGGCGAGGGTGAGTGGAATATTAAGCATGTAAGCATGATGGGCAGGGTGGTAAGATAAATGTCAGGGTAGGGTATACAAAGCGTCCGTCGTGGCACTTTGCGGCAAGAGCAAGACCAGGGCATCAAGACGAAGAACAGGACCAAGGAAGCGGGGAAACAAGACCAAGAAACATCGCAGTGTGCAGCAATCAAACCTATCCTCTCTCCTCTCTCACCTCCCTGCTTTTCAGACCTCTTTAACTTCAACCCAGAACAGCGCTATCTCCCCTCACCCTCCTTCCTCCATTCGCATACGCGCTCCCAACACTCGCACGAAATCCACGGGCGTACGCGCTCCCAACACTTGAGCGGTAGTAGGCACTCCCAAAGCTCGAGCGAGCACTGTAGTATGTGCCCGAATGGCCTGACATGCCCGAGATGATGGACGCTGCGTCCTCCTCCTCCTCCGCTTCTGCCCTTGCCCTCTCGATGTCCAAAGACGCATCCCTCAAAGCCCTTAGCCCCTCCCTCGAAGCCGAGCTCTGCCTCGAGATCGAACGCGCGGGTGCAGGCCCAGTAAGTGTAGCCAAAGCCTGCTCCCAGTCCCTCTCTCGCTGCGCGGCACTTGGCACAATAGTCGATGTGCTCTCCGTCGACACGTTCGAAGTGGTGGAGTCGGCTGTGCTTGGAGGCTTGGGGACGCGGGCGGAGGTCGGGCGGGAGGACACTGATGAAGATTGAGAGGCGCGAGAGCTGCAAGATGAAGCAGGGGAAAGGGAAGATTGTGAAGTGGACGAGGAGGTGCGGGAACGAGGAGTGGGCTGGTAGGGAAGTTTGTGTGTGGGAAGTGAGGGACGCAGGTGCCAGGAAGAGGGACACTGCGAGCGTTTGGAACGCGCATCGGAGTCGGAGTCGGCAGACGTGTGCGAAAGGAAGGAGCGGGTGCGAGAGATAGTGCGCGTGCGGGTTCTTGGTTGAACTGACGATACTGCAGGCAAAGTGGGTGACCCAAGGGGCGAACGCGGGACGGAGACACCTAGGGGAAGTGAGAGCGTCCAGTCCTTATCTGCAGGTGCGGTGTCGAAGGAGGTCGAGGGTACCACTCGGATGCGCAGGACCTTCGCCCTCTCCCTGCCCTGCAGGATTGAGCCCGCGCTCTGCTCCCTCTCCGGCGTGGGCGTGGGCGACACAGGCAGCGGCGCATGCGCTTTTCCAAGTCCTAGCGTCCACTCCATGCTCCTCCTCTCTCCCCCTGAATCATTGCCCCTGTCAGAGGGTGATGCCGGCGGCGACTCCGAGGACGACCGATCCGAGGAGGTGCCTTCGTCTGCAGAGGGGGGAGTGGGCAGCGGGCCAGAGGGCGGGGGGCGGGACGGTGCTGGTGCCGTGCGCCGTCTGCGCGCCGCTGAACTGGACCTGTGCTTCGGCGACCTATACTGGTACCCCTGGGAGTGGGTGCTGTGCCGAACGACCTGAACAGAGCTCTTTGCGAAAGGATCATCCTCGCTTTCAGGCCCGTGCTCGCTGGGAATGGCAAAGGGGTGATTCGGGTAGGAGGTGGAGGAGGCGCCGGAGGAGTCGTCTGTGGAGAGGGACCATCGGCGATTGTACGAGGACGATGCAGGGGACTGGGACTGCGATTCGATAGGAAAGTGCGGTGTTGTGGGAGTAATTGGAGAGAATGACGAGGTGCTTGAGCTGGAGCGAGTGGACTTGGGAGAGGGGGGTGGTGATGTGATGGAGGAGGATGGCCGCGAGAAGATGCTCAAAGCTGGATTTGGGTTTGGGCGGGATTTTTGCGGTTGTGATGAAGCCGGGGAGGAAGATGCTTCTGCGGCGTGGGCACGCTCGTATTGGGTGGCGAGGGGGACGTAAGGAGTGAATCCCGTTTGGTGTACGTTCTCATTCTCGTCCGAGGAGTCGTCGTCATCGAAGAAAGAGGAGCCCGAGGTGTGACGGATGCCAGTGTAAGGAGAGAAAGTGGGGATAGGTTGGAGTGCTTGTGGGCGGTGGGGTTTTTCAGCCTCAGGGGAGCGCAGCACGAAGGCGGACGCCTGGCGCTTAATTTTGTCGAGAATCTTGCGCGAGCGGCTGGGAGAGTTGGCGGCCCAAGACGACGTGGGGCTCGTGGGCGCCCGCATGCTCGACGGGGAACAACCTGGGGAGGCAAGGTACTCAGTGTTGACGGTGGGATAATGGCTGGAACAAGTATTTGACGGCGCCAAATATCCAGGGCCGAATTGCAGGAGTGATTCGGATAGCCGATCGGCATGATCGGTGTCGAGCGCAAGCGCCACGAGCTCGCTGAACTCGTCGAGCGAGAACGGCGCTGACGACGTCGGGGGCATCGGCGAGGAGGGGGAGAAAATTGCGGACCAGAAGGTGCGCCGCATACCTTATACCAGCGATACATCACTGAAGGGCAACGAACTATGCTTCTCGGCTGGGCACCCCGGCCTTGCCCTTCTTTCATTATTCCTTGATTGAGATTCATTATGAACATCTGATCATCTCTGCACTCGACAACATCTTCGGTATCTGTCCAAGTCGTGACACTCGACGCGTCAAAAAACCACTCTGCCCCTAGAAGAACGCAGCGACGACATGACATCCTTCGCTCTCCACAGATCCTTGTCATGCTTCGCCTCAGCTCAATCTCGACAGCGCAAGAATTTGTGTGTTCAAGTGTCGACGGTGACGGCGGGAATATTTCGCGTTCTATCGTGTCGGCACATATAAATTACCTCCCTGACGAGCCTTGGCATGACAACACCTTCCTTTGTACCAGCAAATCGCGTCGCAGGATTATTCGTTTCGCTGGCCGCGGGATGTCGCGGGATGACGCCCAAAACCTTGCAATCACCAAGGACAGTCACCGTACCTGGTCATCGGCTATCGTTGGTCGTTCGATGTTGGCAGACATGTCAAAGTCAAGGTAAAAGCACGCGATTTGTGGTGTCAATGTCAAGTCGTCACCTCGAGCAGGATCACCGGAGGCACTCAGCTGCGGAACCGTTGCATGCATTAAGCTGTTCCCGGTTCCGACGAGGTCAGCCTTCTTTGGCTTTGGACACCGGTCATCGTCGTCCGTCGTCATTAACCCATTCCGAGTCTGCCTCCTGGTCGCGACAATATGTCAGGACATGATAATAAGACATGACATCCTCACCTCGGAGACATCGTTCCCAATTCTCTCTCTGGCTCTGAGGCGCTAGCGGGCAACTAGCACACGTGCGGCTCGTATGCAAAATCCTTTCCCTTCAGACACAGCTCAGGCGTAACGACCCTCCCGCTCCTACCTACACATTGGTCGATCCGATGCAATTAAGCTCGCAGGGGAAGGAAAGGCCCGTCGCGTCGCGCACTGGATCATTGTGGACGCTAGCCATGATTCATTGTAATTACGTTGTCTTCGCAT
>JABCKV010000142.1:6572-45351 GCA_018282005.1 Asterophora parasitica
ACATACGAGGACTGGGATGGTTGGCGGCGGAGGAGAGGAATGTCGCCCGTGTCCGCATTGTCATGCTCCTGACCATCATCGTGCGCGTCGTATGGCGAGCGCGAGTATCCATGAGAAAGAGGCGTGGTAGATGGAGGCGGTCCGATATTCTGATATGGTGCCAGAAGAATTGGTGGCGGCGGGGGTGAGAGGGGGTGGGGCGTAGGAGAAGGCCTGCCATACGCGTCTAAAGGAGGATATGTGGATGGGGGTAAGCCGACGTATGGGTCTTGGCGAGGAGGTGCAAGGATAGAGTCTCCGTAATGATCTTGGGGCGAGTATCCGCTATGGCCGTACGGCTGAGGCGTATTAAATGGGTCAGATATGGGCGTCGAATATCTGTTGTCGGGCTGTTGCTCATAAGGATTGTATCCATCGTTATAGTGCCTGCGTTGGCCCTCATCTGCCTGCTACACGCATCAGCATGGATGTCAGGACAGAAACGGACAACGCACCTCTGGGTATCGAGACATGGTGCTGGAAATCTCAAAAGGAAAACTTAAAAGGACGAGATTGAGGTGTCCCCGCTGCGGCAACAGAGGTGAATGTTTGCCGTGGCTGTCCGCTCGCGACAGACGACAAACAAGCACCTGCCCAGGCACATCATTATGTCAGCTTGTATTTTTGGCTGCGAGCCTGCGGCGCTGACAGACGGCCGCAGCAGACTTGAGGCGAAGCAGACTTGAGGCAAAGCGCAGCGCGGACAATAACAAGTTACGGTACGTTGCAGAGGGACGTTTTGAGAAACAGATGGCCGGATTTGGTTGGCAGATTGTCCATCAATGGTAACTGATAAGATGAATCATCAAGTTTTGAACGAAAGCAGTCCCAGAGGGCCATAAAAGAGAACGGAGGGAAAGGTTCCAGAACCAGCAACATTGTGGGGGCGGGAAGGAGCGAGGCACTAGAATCTCTCAGGACGCCTGGCTTTATATACGATTGCCACCATGACGTCACTGGAACTTGACCTCAACCACTGGTTGCTACTTGTTCCCGGTATGTTGGAATATTAATAGTACCAAGCACACCCAGCTCTACATAGCCCTTTCTACCCCTCGATGTTTCATTTATTTTTACATGACTATACACATTCCTAGGTATATATGTACGTAGATGTAACACGAATGTTTTCTCGCGATTACGAGGGTCCACTGCTTCACCCAAGTAGACGCGAAGACACATCTATTTCAACACGGTATGCCCTCAAGAAGTATCAATGGTCGACATACTGGCGGACAGACTGTAAGTTCTCAAGTCGTCTAGTAGATCTCATCTCAAAAATGTACTCCTGCCAGTCCAACTTGCCACTTGGGTCCAACTCTTGATCACTGTCCACTCACATTGCTTGAAATGTCCATTTAGAAAAGGTGATGTAGAAGGCGCTAAATATATGGGAGGATTACGTATCCAACAGCGAAACGGAGACCTGCACGAACGCATTGTGTGGCGCCGGTTTAATCCAAATGCTTGTGCCAAATAGTCCCTCTGATGGTGACTGTATCTCCCGCGCATCCCTCGTATGATGCTAATGACAGATGGGGCAGCTGGATCTCTTGTGCATGGGCATACTGCGAGTGAAAGGGGCCCCCTAAAGTTAACCTATTTTCTCTCCTCTGGCGACAGCCGGCAACTCCGGAGCTCTCAGTGGCGGCTTTGTGGGCACAAGAAGTCGCCTGGATCTTATTCGGCCAACTCTTGTGGCGGGGTATCGCAGCTAAGGCCTTGGACGCAGGAACACTTCCGACATAGTAATGGTCGACAAACTGGCCCTTGTACATGGTGATCAATATGTGTATCTCCCGTTTTCTGACCTGCAAATCCCCACCTCTGAATCTCAGCGACTCAAGTATGACTCGACATTAACATGAATGCGCCCAAGAGTAATCTGCACCCACAGGCTTTCGACATGTACATAATATACTGGCACGGTTCCTGACATCGTCTCATACACATCTCCAGTTCTCCCACCCAGGCCCTGCATATCCCACCCACTGACTCGGAGATCAGTCAATATTGACCTGTTGACCTGAACTACGAGTAGTATTCCTGCCATTTGCACCGATGCACATCAGCTGCCTTCCATGTACGTAATCATATCGCTTTCAACCGCATTCACAGATGATCGTGAAACATTATTGGCCTGATGCATTCCACAGTCATCATAGCCTGCCCACCCTTACGCCATCTTACAAGGTCGCCACAGAATGCTTCACTCACACCTCTCTGCCACTCAGAAAAACACTCAACCGCTCTGTTACTACTTGTGACCCGTGGTTTATTCTCCTACACTCGAAAAGCTTCGTGGGGTCGTTGAGAAGAAAAGTCCGTTCTGCATCGGGGTCGGGTGCTGTGTTTTCCTTCGGGAAAGGAGGAAATGATTCTGCGTGAGTTTTAACTCGGGGTTATTCATTCAAATCAGTTTATAACGAAATATATCTCCGGATTAGCTGGACTCGGATTGACCTGGTTAGCGCAACGGAGGCGGAGCTTCAAGCGCTCACCGAGGCCTGTGAACCCGCAACTTTCGGTTTGGATCAACAGGAAGTCCTCGACGAATCTTACCTCAAGGCCGGCAAGATGGACTCGGACAATTTCCTGACCCGATTCGACGTCAATGGGTTGCGTATTGTGGACTATGTTACGAACAACTCATGGGTGCTGCCGACGATGACAAGGTCATCAGAGCCGAGCTCTATAAATTGAATGTCTACGGTGCGTGATGTACTTTATGCAACCTCTTTTCTTATCTAACCTTGTATTCAGGCAAAGGCTCGTTCTTCTTCAAGTCCCACAAGGACACACCTCGTGGCGACGCGATGTTCGGTTCTCTTGTCGTCGTTTTCCCCACCGCTCACGAAGGTGGAGCCCTGGTCCTTCAACACGACAACAAAGAGTGGACGTTCGATTCGGCTGCCCTCACGAAGGCCGAGGAGGAACCCTCCGTCGCGTACATTGCTTTCTACAGCGACGTCGACCATGAGGTCACCCCCGTCACGTCTGGCTACCGAGTTACTCTCACGTATAACCTTTTCTTTGAAGACAAAGAATCGTATGAACGTCTGTCGAGCCCGTGGCGCCTGACGACGATACCCTTGAGGCTACACTACTGCTGCCTTGGCCAACCCCGATTTTCTACCTCAGGGCGGGTATCTTGGGTTCGGACTCAGCTTCAAGTACCCCATCAGCCAATATGGTACTCCGAGTATCACAGTCATCTACCGCGCCTGTCGAAAACTATCCCTAAAGCCCTCTCTATACGTCGTCTACGACACCGACGACGCTTATGTCTTGGTACCCGCTCACAACACCCTGGATGACGAAGAACCTGTGAAGAAGGCCTCACTGAATTCCTTTGCAACAACCATAAAGGGCGCGTTATACACGAATTTGGACATCGCAAACCTAGATGCGGCCTCCGTAACAAACACATGATTCGGCTTGCCTGGGCTACCCCACTGACCCAGTACTTTCGTTTCAAATCAGATTATATGGCGTATGGAAACGAGGCGTCCGCCGAGTTTGTCTATGGGGATCTGTGCCTTGCTGTGAAAGCGGGGCCGTATGGCGATCGACAGGCGAGGTGTAGATATAATGTGGACAGTAAACTAGAAAACTCGGAGGGCAACAGCGGGGAAGACGACGACAATACAGGAGAGAACGAGGCCGAGGATGATGGCGACAGTTGAGGAGACTCGGAGGATGACGACGACTCTACATGAGAGGACGATGTCGATGAAGAGGCTGTCGCCGAAGACGACTCTGCGGAGGGCGATGTAGGCCAATTTCCAAATCGATGACCTGCGAGTTTGCAAGGCCCTACAAAAAACCCTACTCCTAAGAAGAACTAGCGGGAATATCTTCAAGAGCGGTGGACGACCAACTCCTAGATTGTCATGCGTAGGGAAGAGCAAAAAGGTATCCCTGTACATGGGAAAGGTAGATGACACCGCGCCGTTCTTCAATGGCGAGCGAGTGAATCTGTTCCAATTCGATGAAGAAAGGTATTTCCAGCCTGCGGGCCTGTATCGTCACGCCGGACTGCACAAGGAGAAGGCTCAGATTCCCAGGTATAGAATTGTCGCGCACCACAAGGACACAATAGATTCCCGATGATGAGTGAGCGACGAGCAGCGGAGCAGAATTTCTCTCTTCATGCGATGTCAAACTCCCATCCAACTGGTGTGCGATAGAGTTCCCAGTGATGCGAATATCGTGTTGATCGCTTACTTGGTCGAGGGGGAAAAGACATATGCCTGAATAACGAAGGAACATGTTGGCGTCATTGGAGTCGTCGCTAGTGGGGTCTGCCACGAAAAGCGTGTGAAAACCTAGAGGAGACCACGTCGAATGAAAAGTTCTCCATCCCAGAACTCTAGATCCATATCCTTGCGAGATGGCAGCCACCTCTCGCAGTATATCCTGGCCATTCACGAGAGAGCCATCTGCCCATCTACCATTGGAATCACAAGGGATATCGTCAAGGAGAAGAAGGAAGACGCGGGTAGTCCTGATCCTATCGAGTATGATGAATGGCTGGCCATGAACAACTGAGCAGAAAATCGAGAGTCCGAGGTCATCGTGCTGCTGAAACACGTCTATCAGTCCTGAATTAAACTAGAAAACAAGTTTGAGAATGCCTAACATCTGGTTCTGGGAAGTGTGTTGAGACTGTGACGCGCAAACCCGTCGTAGTATGCACGAGTTCGATGACAGGGACATTCATGTTTTCCCCTGAAGGCATTATGACCCCCACGATATCCTTGCAAATGAATAACACTTGTGACCTCGTCGACGCCAATGTGAAAGAAAAGATCTGCTGAATCCGAGGAAATTGGCCAGCTCCATGCTGTATGGAGAGAACTCGTAAGGTAGACCTATACACAAAGCTGTCGGTACAATCTTCTTATAAGGTGGATGTATGTATACTTACTCAGAACTGAAATCGTTCTCATCGACGACGGCAATGAGATGGCGTCCGGTTTCGTCAAAATGAGCTTCGCTCGTCTTTTTGCGAAAAAAGACGCGCGAAGAAGGTATTTTGCCATCGCTATCGCATAGTATTACTTCCGCGAAGGAGATCCTCGCCAGCAATACCAATGAAGTCGCGGGGATGACAGCGAGTATCTCAGTGGGCTCATATGTAGTACTGGGCGGCTGCGTAAAAGGAACTGTTCTAACAGCACCTGAAATACGCGGTGCTGCTTCGCTCCAGTTCCTTTTGACTTTGTGGGTGAAGCGCGCTATACGACGTAGGTCATCGATGCTGAGTTGGTGTAGGTCGGTGCCCACTGGACAGGCCAGCGCTCGATGAGCCTGGGTTCGCTCCAATACATTAATCCAGAGATATCGGCAGTCCACAAGCTTAGTCCTAAAGGAAGAGCAAGCCTTAAGTTGAAAAGTTAGTACAGGCCTTCGATCTGGACACGCAGGGGGCTCGACTTCACAGAAATAAACGCCAACACGTCAGCCAAGTCCAGGTGTGCGCATATCTCGATAAGGAGGTCGGAAGGAAGTTCAGTGAGGATAGGGATCTCTCGCGGCATTGTTGGTGTAGGAAGGAAGACAAGATCTGTGTGCCACCAAGTCGTCTGCGTGGGACAGAGAGTCACTTTAGATTTTGATCGGATTACCGTTTCCCGGCCATGCCGCTCTCAACGAGTCAAAGAACTTCATCTACGATGGCTGGGCTGGGGACAGGAGTAGTAATGGCATGGTGCCAGATAAGCTGACGATATTGTCTTTGATGATATTTAGTTCAAGTGGTGATACTATAGCGTCGGACGCCACATCCTAACCGTAAGGTTGAATACTACTCGAATACTAACAATGCCCATGGAAAGCCTCCATGAAATATTGATATCCAGGACAATCAAGCGCTGGTGTCAATCTTTTCATACTTTTCGGCCTTGTGACCTCTCTGTCCAATCACGGAACTTCTGCAAAACTGCAGGGGTTATTTGTCGCTTCATTGCTTTCGCAGCGCTGACAAACGCCTCGTGGGGTACCTATGATGATATCACTCCTTGAACAGATATTCATCAAGCATGCAAGTACCGTTGAACTCACATAAGGAGCATTAATATCTTTCTGCATCGTCAGGATAGCAGCTTCTTGACAGAGTGCAGTAATTTCAGCGCCAGAACAGCCGTCAGTCTACAAACCGACCATACCATCAGTCACTACCCCCCATGCCAAAAGTTACGGTGACCTACCAAACGCGCAAGCTCTGCAATATTTATCTCTGGCTCGACAGTCATCGTCTTCATTCTGATTTTGAGAATCTCTATCCGAGCGTCCAAGTCAGGTGGTCCCACATAGAGGATTCGATCCAACCGTCCGGGACGCATCAACGCGGAATCCTGACGATTTCAGAGGTCAACGGAAGGAAAAGTCCCTTATCGCAGAAACTAACGATAGCGTCCGGCCTGTTGGTGGCTGCCACGACTGTCACTCCGACGAGTTCCTGGACGCCGTCCATCTCGTTCAACAAACTAGTCAGGACACCTTCATGTGATGAACTAGTGTCGCTATCGGAGGAGCTCCGAGATGTAGCCAAGGCGTCGATCTCGTCCTGTGCGACGCAATATGTGAGGAATATCCATATGGCGAGGATTGACTAATGAATCATCTCACAAAGAAAATGATTGAAGGCGAGGCCGCGCGAGCCTTTCTGAATATTTCCCGAACAGCGCGTTCAGATTCGCCGACGAATTTATTCAAAAGCTGTGAGCTGGTCAGGATGCTGTCGACGAGGTGACATGGGAGAAACTCACTTCAGGACCCTTGACTGCCACAAAGTTCACACCGCTCTCGCATGCGCACGCCCTCGCAAGCACTGTTTTGCTGCAGCCCGGCGGACCGTAAAGCAGTACGCCCTTTGGCGGTTTGACGCCTAGTCTTTGGAACGCTTCCGGGTGCAACAACGGCCACTCGACGGCCTCGCGCAATTTCTGGATCACGACAGCCTGGCCACCGATATCGGAGTAGCGCACAGGCGGAGTTTCGACGAACAAAGACCGCATTGCCGAAGGGCGAACGGCGGGCATTGATGCGGTGAGGTCGTCAAGAGTTAGTGTCAGCTGCGTCGGGGATTTGCTTTCGCTCGCCTGGCCTTCGGGACTTGCGAGCCACCGCTTGATCGCTATTGTGCCAGCCTCTCGAACGACGGCCCCAAGATCAGCTCCTACATATCCATGTGCACGGGACGAGAAGGTGCGCAGGTCTTGCTGTGAGATCGAATGGGGCGTATTGGCTAATATCACACTGAGGATGTGGAACCGTGCTTCTGCGTCTGGGATACCTAGGAAGCGAAACTACATGAAATAATGGAATGGGTACGGCGAAGTTGAACTTACCGATTTCAATCTCTCGATCGAACCTCCCTGGACGACGCAGTGCAGGGTCAATGGCATTTGGGCGATTGGTGGTGCCGATGATGACGACTCTACCCTCGCCATCAGCGCCTTCTTCCATCCCGTCTAGGATGGTTAAAAGAGTAGCAACGACCCGCTTTTCTACCTCTCCACCTGCGCCTTCTTCTCTCCTGGGCACAAGAGCGTCGACCTCGTCGAGGACGACAATACATGGACTTTTGTCGCGCGCCTCGCGAAAGACATCCCGTAGCTTAGACTCTGTTTCGCCGTGATATGCGGACGAGAGTTCGGGGCCGTTGATCACGAGCACAGATGATTTTGTGGATGACGCGATGGCGCGTGCCAAGTGCGTTTTTCCTGTCCCTGGTGGCCCATGGAGAAGTATACCCCGTGGAGGTTTTAGACCTAGGAAGAGGTTCAGGGTTCAGCATCGAACAATGATAAAAATCTGGTCAGGACTGTAGTTACTCACCAAAATAACGAAAGAGATCGGGACGAGTGAGTGGAATCTCTAAGAGGTCCCGAATCTGCTGGATCTGCTTGTTCAGCCCACCAACCGTCGAGTACGCATCGCTGGCAGATGTGGGGGCTAATATCTCAATCTCTTGCTGAAAACATGTGACACGTCATGAGGATCAGTCATGGACGACCCCATAGTTAGCAAATAGTACCTTGTGTGCTAGTGCCCGTTCACGAACATCGATCCCGGAAACTAGGACTGTAGAATCCCATCCCACCACCCACAGCTTAGACTGCGAGACAATAGAGAGGGATTCCAAGTCATGGGCGAGCTCTTCGCCTCGTTCACCGGGCTCGGACTGCTGGGTGGAAATTGAAGTCACAGAAAATCGACGTCGACGGCCTTCGTAGTTCACTTCTAGGATTTGTGCACTTGTGATGTATTTTAGATCAACTGGATGCACACCAGCAGTCAACGGCAGCGACGAGGCATTTTCATCTCAAGGCAAAATACACACCTAATGACTCGCGAAGTAATAAGGTAAGCCAATCGCGTTGTTTATTCTCAGGAGTACGGCTGGTGGCGTTTGACAGTGGGTCGGAGATCTCTTTCAGGCGTATGGTACCTGCTTCCTGGAGATGACGAAGTGAAGGAAGACCAGGTGGTGGTTTTTGGAGCGTTGAACCCGATAAGGGAAAGACCTGAACTTTGTCGCCTGACTCAAGCCGGGCCGTCAATCGGAGGGAGGTAGGGACAGAAATGGCTAGAAACGCTTGAGCTGTAGGACTGAAAGAGGAGCTCATGTAGTGAGACCTACAATCCTGGGGAATTTCGAGCGAAGGCCACGCGATCCCAACTGTATAGTCCTGCGAGTCAAAGCGTCTTTCAGTAATGAAAAATCACGAAAAGGATTGCGTTGTAAGTAATAATCTACCTTCCTGGTCTTCGAGTTTGAGAGGGCGACGATATCTCCAGTACATAGTTTAGCAGACTTCAGGGCATCTGGATTGAAGGCAATGCGCCGAGCAGCACGAGCGCCGTGTTCTGAAGAATCATCAGACTCGACTGTATAAGTTCGCGAGGTGATCGAAGCCATGTCTGCCTGCTACGGCAAGACAAGAAATAGAATGTAGGCTCCTATGCACAGCGAAAGTCGTTCAAGGTCTGTTGATGAGCCAAGGAGCTTTAATTCAGGTAGAAATACGAACCTCGAAGAGTGATCTGACGTCAGGCTAGATCGATGAGGAAATCGGAAAAGCTATCAGATTGTGGTTTGATTCTGTCTTTTTATCGTTAACGTTCAAGACTTCACTAATATATCTCTCGCAAGAGAAAGATACGATCTTGAACGCGTTCCGTCAAGTGGCAAAGTTCAATGGAAAAATGACGATGAGCTGACTTACTATACGGAGTTAACTATTTGAAAGCCCGCCCCTTTCAAACCGCTACGAAGTTGTTCAGATTCTGTACTTTATCCACGAATGCGGCTTGGCTGGATAGCCAAACTTCTTCTCGCCGGGTGTATATGCCACTCGACTTTTGGTAGTCGCACGGATGAACAATTCGACGAGGAGCTCACCGTTAAATCCTTGCGGGATGGCAAGGTTGCATCCAAGTTCTCCTTCAAAACTTTGCTGAGGGGGCAGTCACCCAGAGACCCTCAAAGTCTAGGCGAAGACGACGTTTGTGAGGCGTTCGTTCTTGTGTGGCGCGCGTTGTTTCTGAATCTTCTTACCCAACAGCCCAACATTACACCGTCTTCCCATTAGCTTTAGGTCAAATCTTACGCGAGTACGCTGTGACAGAGTTACACCTCACATTAAATGCTGGTAACTGGAATTACGATCGTTGGGGGTATCCGGAGGAACCTGGAGTTGGAACTGGTGCGGAACTGTGGGCTTGGATGGGAGATGGTGGTCGCTCGAGGTACGTCTCTCTCGACATTTGGCATGACCAACTCAAGACCATATATTCCATGTCAGTATTGATGATCGTTGGAAAGGTCTTCGAAATGCACTCGCCGGGCTATTTTGCGCATCTCTCGGCTCTTTGGGTGAGCAACGAACAACTTCGCCAGCACGGTCATTCACGCCGGAAGGACACCTGCCAAACTGGGGAATACCACACCACATCCGACACGCGTCACTTCCCTCGGAACACGTATGCACAGAGAACCTGACCCCGTTCCTCAAACTCCTGCCATGCAAGTCCTTGTCCGGAATCGCGAGCTTGCTCAATCCCCACCGCCTCTTTGACGCAGATTGGCACGGAATGAGTGTTCATGTCTTGTGGCGCGAGGATGAAGGAGTCGAAGTACGGCTGACTTTTCAGTCCGTCTCTGACCCTTTACGTGTTCCTCTGAGCAAAAAACAAGGCGAGTCTCCAAGATTCGTGTTCATCTGTATATTCATCTTCGATTGTAGATTGGTCTTTCCACGGCTTGTTCGACCGCACAATAGAAAGAAATTGCCCTGTTGCGCAGTCTAGCCGTGTTGAGGTGGTGCTCCCCAGTTCCGGACGGTACACTATTCATCCGGAACCTCCAGCCGTCTTGGACGGTCGCGCTACTTTCGATGTTGCGACGGGTGGGTCCATGATAATATACATGTGTACCATTTCTCACCTTTGGTATCAGCGGTCAAACCTATTGACATCAGTTTGAAATGGAAAGACGATTTCCACTACCGTGAGTATCATTTCGTAGACCCTCATACGTCGTATTCTTACCGTTATCAGCCGCCGGTTTTGATACGCCTACAAGTTCTCTCTCTGTTCAACGTACTCTGCGAGGCTCTAGCCAGGCTCGCGGTCAGCTATCAGTTGTCCTGAGTAACCATCGTAATGAACCTCTACATGTGGTGTATCTAGAGACGATGCCTTGGCTTGTTCAGTTCTATCTACATACGATGAAAATTGACATCAATGGCCTTCCTCGTGGTACGTGATCCTCTTGTCCCGTATGAACACATACCGACGAAACACCATTAGAAGATGCTATGTCAGAAGTGACTTACATCCCCGCGGTACCGCATGCTCAACCTGCCACCTTCCAATGCGTCCTTGTCATTCCCCCCCGCGGCACACTACATCTCACTGTTGATGTTGCCAAGGCCTTCCTTCGGTACACTGAACATCCTCCGGATGCCCAGCGTGGCTGGGACCTCCCTCCCGCGGTCTTCGTCCCCTTCGAACCCACACACAACGGTTCTTTACCATATCCTACGGCCGGAAGAATCTATACCCCTTCGCTTCTCGTCGATCTGGCCACACCGGACTTTAGCATGCCCTACAACGTGATCATCTTCACCTGCTCGCTCATAGCCTTCCTTTTTGGTAGTGTGTTCAATCTCTTGACCAGGAAGTTCGTCGTAGTCAAGCTCGATTCGAGTAAAGAGGAATAATGAAAGAATGAAAGAATACAAGAATAGCCTTTCATGGACAAATTTACCTTCAGGTGTGGCGACCTGCTCATTCCTGGACAACATCACCGCCTGTGTTTATGTTCTGATTGGAATATCGAAGATTGCGAAGGGCATCATGTCGAAGCTCTCTCATCTGTTTTTGATATCTGAAAATACTTCGGCTTTACCGACTCGTCGGCGATGAATTTCCTGTGTCATATTCTTGTTGTGGGGTATGAGGCGTTGACAGATGTGGGTTGGATGTGAGTGGCGCGTGTGGGGCAATCAAAGGATCTTGTCATAGGCCAGGGTCAAGTTGCCCAGGGGTATGCATGCTTTCAGGCAGCGCCCATGACACAGATGGGCCATGACTAGCCAGGCTTTGAAAGTGCGTGTCTCCTCCAACTAGCAACTGTCTCCTTGTGTTTGGTGCCTTGCGCTGCCTACTGCCTTTGTTTGATCTTGGGGAACCGCTGGAACGCCACAGCGTCTCTGATGTTGGGGTTCGTGCCAAATGACTTCCCTAGATCCTCCGCCACGGGCCGTCGGGCATGCAAAAAAAAAACATGCCCGGAGCATGCATATGGACATAGCGACCTTCACGTGGTTTTTCTTTCGATTGACAGACGTCATTCTCAGGAAATTCAACTGGCATCGGCTCGCTATATTCCTGAATCCTAGCTAGCTTGCAACATTCCTCTCGCCAATCTTGAGCTAAAACCTAGCTTAAGATTGACGTTATCCAACCACTGCTCCGATGACCATGTCGTCACATTGCTTCTTGTCGTGTTATCGAAGAGATAGATACTTCATTGAATGGCGAATCCGAAGCATCACCTTCTGTCATTCGCCTCGATGTATAGCGTCTCCGTTATCTGCTATCTGGATAATAGCTGAGAGCTCATTATCTGACGGAAGAGCTTTCCGGATACGCTCGTATTTATATGTATGCCTTGGAGCTCTTCGGATTCCGGACTACGCGCCCAGCATTGGCAGACCCAGAAATTGATGGATGCTAGATGGATATATAACATCACATGTGCCTGCTGCTGGTTTGTCCAATCATCGAATCGATATCGGGGCGAGAGGTCGAGGAAACGTTTGCACATGTGGTCAAGCGTCTCACACAGCCCAATACCATTAGAACGGATGTGGCTACTATACTGATGGGTCCGAGTTGCGAATAAATCGCCGCATGTTGCACGAGCTTGAGAGGTGGACGCAGTGGATAAATAGAAAGCCGCTTCGAGGATCCCGGGCGTTCCGTCAAAATCACTTCCCTCCTGTGCATCAACTCTCCCCGCACGCACCACTGGTGACTCCCCCTCGCCGTTATTCTTCCAACTGCCCGATATCATGTGCCGCCGGATTGCGTATGTTCTACTAGTATGTTGTGCGGGTGATGCTATGCTGATGAGCGATGTCCATTCCAGCGAAGGAACACGCTGGACACGTTGCGGGGTTGGTGTAGATCGGTTAACATGCTTTGTTCCCCCTGACGAATAGATTATCTACAGCACTTTCAACGCCACTTGATCATCGCCATAATGGATTGCAACTCGTACCGCTGCGAAAAAAGCTACTTTCACCCACCGGAGTGCAGACCACCACACTGCCGCTGCGTTAACGTCCGCTCCGATCAATCGATCCTCCGAATTTCGCTGACGAGTCCACATATCGCACAGGTGTATGGTGAGGAGGTCCACAAGGACATCGACGCGGTCGACGACTTCTGCTGGCAATGTAAATCCGCGCAGGAACGAGCAGCACGTCAAAACGCTACATCATGACCATCGGACCCAACGACGACCCACCACTTTCCTGTACCTTACTGTATACCAATATCGCTGTATTTCGGACCTGTATGATGTGATTTTGTGCCTTGTTCGATGACGCAAGAGAGCGCAGGCCGAAAACTCACCCGGTATAATTCATCCGCTGATCTGTGATTCGAAGACTTCGCCCCCGAACGACATGTAGGAAGCCTTGAGGTCACCGAGAGGTCACGCTTGAAAAGTTGCCAGGTAGAAAGTGGCGAGGTCGACACACCTGACCATCGAGCGTGGAATCATCGCAACATCAGGTCGGAAGTACGCAAAATAAGATGCAGCTTCTTTTCCGTTTCGACGCTATCGGCGTCACAGCGTGTTATAACCCACATCGTCCCATAAGGACACGGCGGAGGGGGATGGAAAGTGGACAGACATAATTTTGCCCGTGGTTGTACGTAAAGTGTGAACCTCAGGTCAGAGGAGCGTTGGGAATATTTGAACTCACATGTATAGCGGAAATTTATTCCTCCGAGTCTCGGAACTTGATCCAACTAAGTAGTAGCGTTATTTAAGCGCTAGAGAATCGAGATGCGCGTAGAACTTGAACAGGTAAGATGTACCACGCAGGCCCTCTAAGTACGCCAATTCCCATGAGATCTCGGATTTGGTCAATAGACCTGACGCAGCAGATGCGCGACAGGGAGTTTACGCCGTTCTGCCGTGAACGTTCACAATTTCCGTGACAAGAAGAAATCGGTCGAAGTCGCAGTGTGTGCCAATCAGTACGAAATAGACACAAAAATAGCTCCGTTGCAGCGACATCTCCTTCCTAGTATCATTGGAATGTCCGAGCTGCTGAACTTGATAGCAGTATTACGGAGATCGTGGTGGAATGGTGACGGTACAGGTAAAGGAATAACCTGAACCGCCGATCAGTTTACACTGAAAACAAACTGATACAAATATGTGCTGTATTCCCCGACTCACCCCGAACCTCCACCAGCTCATCATCATGCACGCCTCCCTCGTCCGCCGCCAGCTCTCTGGGCTTATTCCCCCTAAGATTGCCACTCCCAAGCTCGTTGTAAGCATGTAATTTCCGAGGGAAAACTGCAGAGCTGATGCTTTTTCTGCATCTTTTTTCTTCGTATTTATAGGCCGGTGAATCTGGCACCGGACTTGGACCTCTCGTCGATTTCTACTCCAAACTTCCAAAAGGACAGGCCACCTCCCGCGTTAGCGGTATCAAGGGCCGCTTCTTCGCCGGAGCGAACGCGTCGGGCAAGCCTATCGTTGCGCTGATTGCTGGGCTTTTCGTCATTGGTTACACTCTAGACTACAACCGTGCGTTTCTGTATCTTTTTTGCTGCCAACCGATACTGACGTTCTGTTTTAGTGCACTTGAGTACGTTGGCGTTCTTCTGCACTTGGAATACAAACCCTAACTTCGCCTTCAGAGCACCACAAGAACCACACTCACTGAGCGTAGACGACGTACGCGAAGGTTGGGCACTGGCCAATGGAATAGATTTTACACATGACACGACCCGTTGGGCTTTTGGCGCAGTCAATAATCATGCTACTAGGCACCAGTCGGAATGCTCGCTTGCGAATGCCATGAGGCCGAAGTTGAAGCTTTGAAAGTTCCAACCCGAAAACCATTCTGTGGAGGACCCTGCTGCGAACGAACTCCTTCTGCATCCGCACCCCATGACCGGTGCCGCTCAGGTGATCGGCTCGTCGCCAATAGCGGACAGACCCGCTTCCCGCCTAGGAGTGCAAGTAGCGGCCTCTGGCCGTTGATGCCCTCGTTTCTCCCCCTTCTCTCTAGTCTCTTCTGCTTCGTGGTGTATCGGACGGACCTTCAGCTGACCCATTCGTTTGTCTTGGTGGCAGCGAGTCCTAGCCCATCAGCTGATTCTGCAAGAGCGCAATGTGCACTGATGCGATCTTGAGATTTTTGTACGCCGGTACGACTGGAAGTTGGCTGGAAGCGTTGTTTCCCGAAGTTCACCCGCATCGAGCCTTTGCCAGAGCACGGAATGAGCAGAAAGCTGTTAAATACATTCATCCATTAAATTATTTAAACCAAGTTTCTTCACTAATAGTTCATGTCAGCATAAGGGCGCTCGCGCCAGTACAGCCCACCAAAACGAGTCCAAGGCTCGAGGGTATACACGAATCCCGCCACCCCGGCAATATAGGCCAGCACAATAACTGTTATTCGTTGAATACTTCAACTCCAATATTCACGGTAGGAGACAAAACTGACCTATCCTGCGGCTCGGGAAGTCTTTGACGTCGCCGATGAACCCAGGGAGGCCCATAATATTGCAGAAAATATGCGCGGTGATGGGAGGATATATCGACCCAGTTCGGAGGAAGAGGTAAGAGCAGTGGAAGCCGAAGAGGGTCGTATATGATAGTTGGAATACTACACGCGAGATTAGATGTGGATTTCAGTTTCAGATGGAGAATGACGCACAGCTCATGATAATGGCGCGTTTGGCAGCGCTCGCATTTCGGCCGTAGCGGTTAAAAGTGTCCCATGCGTGGTGGACATGTGCTGTGGCGAACGCAGGGGTCAGCGGACCGTTGTTACGAAGGAGAATTGACGTACCGAGGCCAAAGGAGAGTGGTCCAAGGAAAATCATGCGTTTGGTGGAAGCACCGGACATGTGGTACACGGCGATGACGCATGCCCTGAAGACGACTTCCTCTGTGATCGGGCCCTACAGGAGGGTTCAGGTTAGCCGTGTATAGAGGCTAGCAGATGGGCACGATTGCGAGGCTTTGAGAGCATGTGAGGGGACGTCGCGCTTCATACAAGACGCTATTTTGCACCATAGGAAGGCCTGCTCACGCTCTGAACATTTGTTTCAAGAACGCACCAATAAATAGTTCCTAATTCCTTGCCATGACAAGAATTTGGAGATAACGTCTTCATGAAATGACCAGTGCGCCTGAAGCGGGAGTTCCTGCCTGAGGAACATAGCGTAGAGAGGCCCAATAAATAGGACCGGCGTGACGAGATGCGGGTACAGGGAGTCCATGTCAAAACGATACAACCTGAGGCCCAGACGCGAGATGGTCGTGTCCAGTGACATTTCAAAGCCCTGGAAAATTGCCTGTAAGATCGTTCGGAGGTCTTTCTCAAGTCAACTCACATCCGGCTTATCTCCAACGAACGACCGCAATATCCAAAAGACTAGACCACAGCAGACAATCGTAGCAGTTGTGACGGCTAGTAAACGAGCCCGTATAACATCTGGGTCGTCCCTCCAGCGCTCATTCACGTATTTTCCACGAGCAAATTTACTTTCGAACTTCAAACTGTGCTTGGAGAATGAAAGTCGCGCGTTTTTCGAGATGTACAGTGAGCCGACATAGCAAAAAGCGAAGAGAAAGGCAAGTAAGTGTGCTGCCGACGTAGAGATGGGTGGAGACTGAAAAACGAGTGTCATGGCAGGCTGTAAAAAAAAGTCTAGGAACTGCCACAGGTGATACTTTTTCGTGAAAAGCCAACGAAAAGCCCTGAACGACTCGACGGAACAATAGTGGCAGAAGACAAGAGGGAATGTGACATACACGTGACGCGCTCACGCGAATGTGACACTGAGATCTACCTCGAACACCAACCACGGCGCCGGACCCAAATTGCCTCTAACTGCCGTTTTTGTTGGTTTATAGTCCCGGTATTCGCAGGGTCTGTATTCTCCTTGTCCTTGCCCTGGCTGTCTTCTTCATTTGGGCCTTTATCGCGAACTTTTTGGTCCATTTCGACGTAGAACTGTGTGGAAGCTCTGGGCTGTTCTAGCTGATTCTCTCGGATGGCCAGTGGCCAATGGTTGCAAAAAATCTCATTATACGGCCATGGTCTCTTCCCTTTCTGCTCCTGCCTCATGCTTTCTTTCATCGCGATATATTTATACTTTCCTGTAGGAAGCTCCAAGTGCAGACGCCCGAAGCGGTATCTTCTCGTCTCGCTCAACGGCTCCGTACCACACGCCACCTCATCATGCACAGCAACATCGAACGCGCTCTTGCAGACGTGCTTGCCGCGAACAAAGAAGTAGAAATCGCGAACGTGCTCGCTGCCTACATCCGTGTCGCGGGATTCAAGCATCAATCGATGGACGTCTTGACAGCTTTCGAGCGTGCAATGGACAAGCACCCCGACTCGAAGGATAAGGTGGACTCAGCGTCCGCGAAGCTCGTCGCGGAGCTGAGACAGGATTACTGGCAGAGCATGATCGACTTCGGCGGCAAGCAGCACTGTTGTCCCTGCTGCTTTGACCTCGTGGAGCAGTTCGTTGAAGACCCAGACAAGTTTGAAGAGAATCTGCGCAAGATTCACTGCCAGGCACACCCAGGTCAGTTCACCGTCTGAGTATCATGTGACGTGCGCTAATTTTGCGCTTTTTTCTGATCGATATGTATCTAGGTCAGTCATTCGACGCGTACAGCTTGCCCTTCTTCGTATTTTTATGGCCTCCTTTTGTTGACGCTTTGATGATCGCGACCGTCTGTAGACTGGAAATTATGGTTTCTTCAGCCTTTTCCCGTAATCGCTCATCGGCGATTCTGACTGGCATCCATTTTTGTAGAAAATTGTGTACTTTGAATATATACATACACGCCTGCGATCTGCGGCAGTCTTGAATAATCAGCGTGACTTGTTCCAGTCCTTCGGTAGGTCGAACTTGGGTGTTGTGGAACCAGCTTGACTGTGATCAGCCCTTGGGAGTCTGCTTGGCCATCAGAATGGAGTATTTGCACCTGTGGCTTGCATTGCGGAGTTGACCATCCTTCAGCAGAAAGCGGTGCTGCGTCGCGGGTCACAATCAGTTGACCCTCGCAATCGGGCGAGGGCATTCGTATTCAGACTACGTACATATTTATAGAGGTAATAACAAATTGAATGGTTTCAAGGGGGGGGGGGATTTTAAGTAAAAATGGTACCGGCCATAGTCACAAGTGCGTGCAAGTCGGGCTGAGGTCGGTCTGACAATATTCCAACACAACACAGCAAAACGGACGAACGAAAATAAAAATCACTACCGATCTAGAGCAGTGTACCCTTCCTGGAAGGATTGCATTGCCTTCCTTTCAAGCTTCGCCTGCTCCCAAATGCTGAACCCACCCCTCACACCGTTCTTCCACGCCTCCCTGAACTCAATCCAATGTCTTCCCCAATGCGCGATCTCCAGCCTCCGATCCAAATCTAAAAGCGCTGATGCTGCTTCCCAGGTTGATGGAGTACCATCGCGCCACAAGTGAGTCGTCACGACGATGTGCTGCAGCTGAGGCAGCAGTCTCAAGGTCTCGAGATAGCGTTCGAGGAAATACTGGGTGGGTCCCAAGGTTGAAAACGCGAGGTGCGTAAGGCGGGGGAAGCCGTGTTTCGGGAACTCGGGTGTTAGCCTCTCGGGACAGGCACAGGCGCGTGAGCTGTGCGTAGAACTCTGGCGCGGGTATGGCGTTGGTTATTTTGGCCCACCGGGCGATCCAGTTCTCATCAAGAGTCAGTTCGGTACAAGATGTGTGTTTGAATGGTGTGATTGAGTAGATCTTCAGGAGGGATTGGCTGGTGCATGCAAGGGATACCACATGCGTGCAGGACGCGAGAATAGAGTCGACTAGAGACCAACGGATCTGGTCTTCAGCCATTATCTAGAGATTTCGTACATCTTTGTGGGCCTCCGGAGAGGCCTTGAGAAAATAGTCAAAGGAATCAAGCTGCTTATAGTTCCTGATGACTGCAAAGTCGAATTTCAGACAAGGGACCGTCACTTGGCAGAATTGTCTAGAGACGAGCAGGAGGGAGCGGTAGAGCTCAGATGATGTGGCGCAACAACAGCTCAAGATCTCCAGCAAGAGTTCCTCTGGCAAACTCTCTAATTCAAGAGGCATGGATTCGAACATGGACGTTCAAACCAACCCGACGGATTTTTCTTTCCTCAGCTTATTTATCCATCATCCATCCATCTATCTCGGCGACCACCGTGACATTCATATACATGTACGCAGACCTCGTCAAATTTCGATTCCCTCAGCGCGTCGGTCGGGTATGTGCAGGTTTTAGAGGATGTAATGTGCCATAAGAAGAGTGGTGTGCCCCGATGAAGGTCCTGCGACCTAGTGCGCCGTGAGTCAACCTGAATGATAGCATTCTACGGCTCAAACCAGTCAATATTCTAACACAGCACAGCGAAACGGACGAACGCAGATCTAAAATCACTACCGGTCCAGCGCCTTGTACGCCTTTTGGAAGACCCTCATTGACTTCCTTTCAAGCCTCGCCCGCTCCCAAATGCTAAACCCACCCCTCACACTATTCTTCCACGTCTCCAGCTCAATCCAATTTCTTTCACAATGCACGATCTCCAGCCTCCAATCCAAATCTAAAAGCGCTGATGATGTTTCTCGGGTTGGTTTGCCATCGCGCCACAAGTGCGTCGTCACGACGATGTGCTGCAACCGTGGCAGCGGTTTCAAGGTCTCGAGATGGCGTTCAAGAAAGTCCTGAATGGGGCGAGAGGAAAACGCGAGGTGCGTGAGGCGGGGGAAACGATATTTGGGGAACTCGGGCGTCAGCCCTTCTGACAAGCGAAGGCGCGTGAGCTGTGCACAGAGCTCTGGCGCGTGCAAGGTGTTGGCTATTTCGGGCCAGCCGTGCCAGGACTCAACGAGAGTTAGTTCGGTACAAGATGTGTGTTTGAATGGTGTGATTGAGCAGAGTTTAATAAGGGATTGAGTGGTGCATGCGAGGCATACCACATGCGTGCAGGACGCGAGAATGGAGTCGATTAGAGGCCAGCCGATGTGGTCCTGAGCCATTATCCAGAGATGCCGTACATGTTTGTGAGCCTCAGGGGAGGCCTTCAGAAGATGGTCAAAGGAGCTGAGCTGCTGATAGGTCCTAAGGACTATGGGGACAATTGTCAGACAAGGGTTGACCAATCGGCAAAACTGTTTGGAGACGAGAAGGAGGGAACGGTATAGCTCAGCTGATGTGGCGCAGCAGAAGCTCAGGATTTCCAGCAAGAGTTCCTCCGGGAAATTCTGTAGCTTAAGGGGCAACATGGACGTTCAAGCCACGACGGATTGTTTACTTGAAAGTTCCGCTTCCGAAATCAGCTTAGCTTATCTTATCTCTTTTTGGACTTCTCTCTTCAGCCACTTCACCACTGATCTATGTATCCACTGTCCGGCACAGTGCACAAGGTCTGAAGCTTTTTCTGAGTATCTTTCTCGGGCTATTTGGCCGTAGTGATCTGCTTTCTCCCTGCCAGGACCCTGACAAGCTGGAGAGAGTTGCTGACATAATTGAAGATTATTTTCGTAACATGATCTTTGGCCACCCGTGGCTCGACTGGGGTGGTCCTCGACTTGCGGCCACACTTCTTATACGCGTTGGCCGCAGTTTAGTCCGATATAAAGGTTTCCGGGAGCTCTAACCTTCTCTCTCTGCTCTATCGTCCCTGCACGATGCTAAGCAACATCGAGCGCGCTGTCCTGGATCTTCTCGATGCCAACCAGTCCATCACGGTGCCCACTGCTTTCGCAGCGTACATGCGCATCGCCGGGCATGATATTGGGGATACGGAAAAGGCTGTCGTTACCTTCGAGCGTGCCCTCGATAAGCATGCGGTTCGCCCAGATGTGCCTCAGTCGCCGATGATCGCGAAGCTGAGGAATCAGTACTGGTATACGAAGCTTGGGGGATGCGACGGCGGGGACGGAGAATGCCACATGTGCGAGCATTGTGGGGGGATGAGGCTGAAGGTCCATAAACGACAACACATGGGGGCTGGTGCCACTGCTGTATCGCAGATCGAGGAACCGCGCCCTCTGAGGCCAAAGAAAGGTAAGTTACGCGTTTGGTGGTGTCATTTTCCAGTTACTTATGGTTCAACTTGGTCAGCCAAAGGCAAGAAGAAACTGAAGAACAACGGCCGCGTCTGCCGCAAAGTTCGACCCGATCCTTATGCACCATCATCCAGCTCGGCCCGGCTTTAAACGCCAAAGATGTCATTTATATGTCTTGTACCCCCCCACATGCATTTCAAGCCTGCTCACCGTTGTCCTGTCCTTTCATTCCACCATTATACACATCCATACCATTTAATCTACGGAGGAATCTATTGTTGTACGTTTACACACGCCATTCTTGACGAATACATCATCATCTATCACCTCATATTAACACCGAAGGCTTCTCCTTCCCCAGATAAGCCCCCGGGCCCCCTCCCTCCGCAGTGGTCTGTGCATCGCCAGGGACAACGAGTGGCCCATGGGTCTCGGCATGCGTCCAGCTGACTTGACCCATCCGACGTAAGTGTACGATACTGTGCATCGGAGAGGTGTTCTGATAAAAGCAGAGATCCCAATGAGCTTGAGGTTCAAGAAGGATTCAGGAAGATTTGATCAGAACATCTCCTGGAAGTTGGGCAAGCATTCGGAGCGTTTTTTCGAAGATTCTTGCATAACTCGGAGCAGAATAGAGGCAACAACTTGAAAGGTTGAAGGCGTTACTACACACTGGAGCCTAACTCGGGAGTTTGAGTGGCGTCGGCGTTCCCCGACTCTCGGGTAAATGAACTCGACGCGCTGTCTTCCTTCTTCTCTTCCAACATTCACCACGGCAGGCTCAAGGCTGCGACTGTTCGCGCCGCACAAGACTCTGTGTCTACTTTCGCGAACGGGCTAAGGTCTGAGCATACTTGTCCTCTCCGATTGGTTCTCGATGGACCTGGTGGTAACCCACTGAGCGGCGTACCCGAAATTCGCCACCTCTGTGCTACGTCCAAAGATTTCTGCCTTTGGGAGAAGGAGGATCGCACTCAGCGTCGGCTTGGAATTCGTCGCGAGGACTGGGAGGTCGGTGCTTATCTTTCAGGAGTGTTACTTGGGCCACGTCTCTCTCCACTGGATTGCGCGTCTTTTCGCGCCCGGATACCGTGACGCTTGCGATGGACTATTTTCCTCGCCAACGTCCTTTTCGATGACTATGGCGGCCCATGGCGCCTTCTAATGGCCCCCCAGCCCCGGCACCTTCATCGGCGAACGCCGTCGATGATTGGTACAGAGGAGTGTATTATTGTCGCAACAAGGCATTCCTTTCCCATTAGTCGTCAGTCCATTCAGGCAGTCGCTACGAATGGCATATGATCGGTCGACAGCGCGACTCCGAGGCAAGACACTGGTAATACGGTGCAGTTGCAGTGATTTACTCCACTTGAGGGTTATCCGTCGGGCGCGCACATTGTATGATCATGGGCTGTACCGCGCTGTGTGCACAGAGTCGTGTCAGCTTTCTCTGGAACTCTTGGACGCCATAGCCAACCCTGCGCTGTGATGGTTACCTGGGAGAGCTGGACCGTGGATGGCACGTCGAATGCTACATAGCAAATGCCATTTCTCGACGCGCGGTCAATGATCGTCGAGGATGGGTTGGGATTCGGGTCTTGGATACCAGCACGAGGAGATCGCAACACTCCTGACTCGATAGGCATGGCCGCCCTTTAGTCCACTTTGTAGCTCATGCTTCGGCACGAAACTCGATTCAGACTGTTCTTTGTCTGCCGTGACAATTTTTTCCACACCCTCACTCGTTTGAGGTTACCTATCCGTAATATACGTGTTTGTCTCTGGAAATGCCATCCCTCTAATATAAAGACCACTTTTATTGGGATAGTCTACACATCAGATCGACTCTATGAAAGTAGGTTATCACAGCACACGACCTTGACATTCTGAGGTAATTGTGAGGCAACACAATTACCCAAGCCCAGCCCGCAGAAGCAGCCACTCCTATCTGGCTGTAGTCGGGACATCCGCCAACAGCGAGTCAGTCCATTGCACTATTGCCACAAACGGATCGAAAAATTACGTGCGGATAGTGCGGAGTAGAGTATAGGCACACTACATAGCCGTCCTAACGTTCTCTCACTCATCTGCTGCATGAGCGCGAGCTCCACGTAGATACGGTACATGAGCTCGGTAGGGACGTGCGATGCGCCTACGGTCATCGTCGTCTACACATACCTGTTGTGGCTGAGCTATAGCTACAACCTCAAACGAGTGAGGGGTTTGGGAAAAATTGATGTTACGGCAGACGAAGAGTAGTCTGAATCGAGTTTCGTGCCGAAGCATGAGCTGCGAAGTGGACTGAAGGGCAGTGTGCCCATCAAACGTGGAGCGCCGCGATCTCCTCGTGCTGGTACCCAAAACCCGAAGCCCAACCCGTCCTGGACAACTGATTCGAACACGCGTCGATCCAATCAACAGGGAGTGGTACAACCCACGGCTATCCAATAAACCTCCGTACAACCACCCCGGTGCATTGCCAGAGACGTTGGATGACCTTATGGGAGAACCCGCGTCCTTGTACCAATCGATCGAGAGTGAGCATTCACATGAAGATGCAGTAGGGTGGGAGGGCAATGAGAAGGCGGTATGGGCCGCCGTCGTCATCAGAAACGTCGATTGCCCTGGATGGGTACGGGCGTATCCGGGCGCAAAAAATGCGCAATCCAGCAGAGGGAGACTGAGAGCAAATAACACTCATGAAAGACATGCACACCACCCAGTCCTCGCGACGAATTCCAAGCCGAATCTGAGTGCGCTCCTCCTTCCCCCGAAGGCAGAAATCTTTGGACGTAGCACAGAGGCGGCGAATTTCGGGTACGCCGCTCAATGGGTTACCACCAGGTCCATCGAGGACCGATCGAGGAGGACCAGTATGCTCAGACCTTAGCCCGTTCGCGAATGTAGACATAGAGTCTTGTGCGGCGCGAACAGTCGCAGCCTTGAGTCCGCCGTGGTCAACGTTGTGAGAGAAAAGCAAAAGGAGGCGCGGAGTTCATACACGATTCTCGGGTAACGCCGAGCACCCCAAAATGAAACCGTGTCCTTCTTTACTTGCAATTATTATAATGTGCAAAACCCCACCACAAAATCCCTTCATGACACCCGAAATCCTTCGCCCGGCGTCTGGTACCCTGAAATTGAGCCCCAAAGATATGTTGAGCATGATGTCTACTCTGACATTTCTTCTGACGGTGCTTGATCACTGGCCAGACAGTGTGGGCTGCAGATACATTAGACATTGCTTGAAGCCAGTTGAGCCCCCTCGGGCCGCGCGACCATAGAACGCATGAGGGCCTTCCCTCAGCCATCATCTGTAGGCTGTTATTGATAATGAATCGGATGTCAGTTTACCGGAACTGCTGCTTAAGGACCTATGGCGCGCTCAAATTCTTTGTATGTTTCGTTCACGTTCAGGATTCTTTTTCGTGGTGCCAGCACATTGGGGTTCTCTATTTAGCTTTCAAGCTTCAAACAGTGGCATGACGGGTAGGGTCATCATCGTCGACCGAGGTCACGGTGTAAAGAAGATCTGGGCTAAGGTCAAATGCCTCTGAGTCGGCCAGTCGGCCACCGCACGTGGGGCACAGATCAGCTTCGATCAGCCTCTCAGCTGCTTCGCTGCATTCCTGAAGCCCTGAAGAAATCACAGTGTTCGCTCATTATCAATTTCGGGATGCACTATGTCGTCGAGGCTGGTGTGACTTTCCCCCAAGTGTAAGTGAGATCCTGCACGAAGCAATGTTAAATTTGACTCGTTCTTCAGCGCGGAATGGCTGCATCAGAGGGGCGCCTCTCTGGGTTATACATTGGGTATGTTTTGCTCCTTTTTGAAGCGTACTCATATGCTGACTTTGGCCCCCTCACCAGTGAACTGGAACATTACGATCGGTGCGGCACCTGCCTTAGTTAATCCTGATCGGTGCTGATATTCATATTTGTTGCAGCTGGCGCCATGGCAATGGGCGCACATCGTTCATCGCTTCGCGAGCATTCCCAGGTGTCAAGTGCTGCCTTGGCTATCGACATCATCAACGGCAACGGTACGTACCACCGGAAGAGACACTCCAGCGTCAGTGTTGACTTTGTGGAAATGCAGGTGACCTCGTGCATATCGAAAAGGACGAGAAAAGCGATACCTGGCTTGCCGCAACCACTTCCCTTGGGCTTCTGGGCATTATCGCTCGCGTGAAGATCGAAGTGCTGGCTGATTTCAAAGTTTATGCAGACCAGACTATCCTCGACGAAGATAAGGTCTTGAACGGAGATATCTATGCTCAGATATCGCCGTATGTTACTGCCAATTATTGGGTACGCTTTTAGCTTTCTCCTTCGACTTCTATTCATAAATAATTAAAATTCTCAGTGGTGGCCAGGTGAGGTTTATTGCACTCTCCGAATTCTTGTACTCACTCCGGGATATTTGCTTTGCGTCAGGACTGAAGAAGTTCCATCTGAGAACTTACGGTGTCGTTCCCAATAACAAACTTGGCAACGCATTCCAGGTATTGGGCTCCGCCCTCATTATTCGTTGTCCTTCTGATGCCTGGCTAGTCAACTTTCTCTGTCACGGAACTAGAAGGGAAAACCGCATTGGGTCTGCTCAACGGTGGTCAAAACCTCAGTGCACCGAACTTCATCACGGAGGGTATATTCTACGGCTTGTGGGGCGCACCCAACTTCCACGGCAAGTTTTCTTGGTCAGACATTACCTTTCTGCTAACGTCGATTTTAGACAAGAAGACCGACCTGCCTCTTCTCTTCTGGCCTGTTGTTGGTTACGCGTACGATGTCCTCATCGGTGGTCTGTACCCCAACCAAAGGCCTGAATGGGAGTATGGGCTCCATGGGAAGACGCTCGAGTTGGCGGTCCCTGTCACGCAAGCCAACGCGCTCCTCAAGCGTGTCCGTCAACTTTTCGACCAGGCTGCAAAGGATGGGAAGGCCGTGACGTCGACGTATCGCAGGTAAGAAAGATCTCACGCGAACTCGCTGTTTACGGTTCCTCTGATATCTGGGGCTGATGCGTAGCGGGATCAACATCAAGGTGCTTCAGGCTCGGGAGACTAAACACTATACTTGTGGGCGCTCAAATGGATTTCACAGTTCGGCAAGCCGTTTGACAGTTTCCTGGGACAAACCACCGAGAGAGTGGGAAACAGGACCGCTGATTGGTCGAAGGTGAGCCCCGAGCAGCCCACGTCGCGGGTAAGTTTTTCATCAAAAACATCGCCAGGGTGCCATGATGTTCGACTTTCCTTCTTTCGTTCCGACTACTGGCGATCATCACCGCTACAATGAGGAATGGTGCGTTCTCACCCAACCTCTTTGAAGTTTCCTTTTCGTAATTTTGAGCAAGGTACGCCACGCTCGCGAAGACTTTGATTGATGAGGTGAGCACATCTAGTGAACAGCTTGAGCTTGGCGTTTCGCTGATACTGGACTCCATATTCATAGTTCCCCGTGCGGCCCCATTGGACGAAGAATACCCGTGACATTTTCAGGCAATCCGTAAAGAACCTCAATCAAGATGTGCGCAAAAGGCTTTCTCGACGTCTCAATTGTTCTTATCTTTCATTCGTTGCAGAGCCTACAGAGGTTCGCCAAGGTCCGTGAACAGTTCGACCCTAAGAAGACCTTCAAGAGCGTCGTCGGAGAGATCATCGGGGTTGTTTGATTTACTGGAGATTTCCATTACTGTACATAATTATACATTTTTGTGCTTGTATCGTCTTTATCCGAATAAACGCGTTATTGTTGGATATCGACGATTCCCAGGACTGCGATGCGTGAGGGAAAAGTTGAAAGATTCAGGTTCGGGGGAGCGCAAGTGGGAACTGCCACCAAGTCGTCGGGAAGGGAAGACGGAACGGAACCGGAGTCCGATGTCCGATCGATCATGATTTGGTACTGCGGCCATTAGCAAACAATCACCCTCGTTTCGCAACCATGATCAGGTTCATTCTGGTGCAGGTATGCCTCCCTAACCAACTAGCTTCACTTCGACTAGGCTGAATGGATCATAGAACCGGCAAGGGAAAACAAGGCTGTCAAAGTGGTATGTGCCGTACGACGACGACGAGAAGGTGCGTCCTGCGGGCTTGCAGGGCATGGCGACATCGTCAACGGTCTCTCTAGGTTCGGCTTCGTGGTGAGGTGCACCGACTGGTTGCTCCTAGAGATCAGAAATACCAGTCCAATTTCGTCGAGGTACATTTCTCTTCAACCTTGGCATATGTGCATGGTTGACGATGTCATCAGTTCCGCAACTACAAGGTCGTATATCGACGATACGCCGGGCTCTTCTTCTGTCTGTGTGTAGACGCCAACGACAATGAATTGGCCTACCTGGAAGCTATCCACCTCTTCGTTGAGGTTTTGGGTCAGTTCGGTTTCTTTCTTACGTCATTTACATTGCTCATCATCATTCAGACTCTTTCTTCGACAACGTCTGCGAGCTCGATCTCGTCTTCAACTTCTACAAGGTACATAGACTACGTGGAGTTTCGTCTCTCTCCAGCTCACTGGTCTCAGGTTTACGCCATTCTCGACGAAATTTTTCTTGCTGGAGAGATTGAGGAAACAAGTAAGGATGTGGTGCTGTCGCGGTTAGAGGAATTGGAAAAACTTGAATAATTGAATGATCTTCATGTGAGATCTCTCTTCCACGTGTCCTCGACTGTTCTCATCTTTCTAATAGTGTATACTATGGCTTTTGTACGCCGTCACGATCATATAATAATGATACCCTCTTTCGAATTTTGCACTTGTCAACGACCTTTTCGCCCGGCTCCTTGACTTCGATGAGATGCAGCCTACTGTCACAGCAATAAATGCCTTTTACATGCACCGCGCCTCTTCCGACGTATGCATGACTATTCCATGGATATTGAAACGATTTGCTCACCCGCTCTTCATCAAATAGACGAGTCTTGACTAAAGAGTGCTACTTTTTGCTCACATGCAGCTATCAAGGAACGCAGCTCAGCAAGCCTTTGCTCAACACGTATGCTTCCCTGGCTATAATCTTCTCCCGCGCAGGGCGCTCTGGTGATTTCGGCCCCCGAGTGTGGCAGCTTGTTGGAGCAGCCCAAAATGGCCATCTCCTCCTGCAGCATTGATAGGCGTCAGGGTCTCCATATTCTTTGCTCCTGCGGACCTGCAGGCTGCGATCGATAAAGGCATCTCCTGAGGTCCAAAATTGGGCGAGTATCAACGAATTCCGATAACTTTAACGGCCCCCACAAAGCTGGATGAAACTCAAGGTTCTGCTTGCGGACTCAATAAAACTCGAGGTGGGCGGATCGCTGTTCATTTATTGAATCAACACCTAATTATTTAATCTTAGAGGACCCTTGCACTAGTACGGTCATTGGTACCGACACGCAGATGGTAAGTTTGCCCATTTCGAGGTCAGGGTAATCTCCGGACGAACGTTCCACAGAGCGGGTGCCTACATACATGCAAGATGCTCTCCGGTTCCGGGGAGACATATCGATATCTGTATCACAGACTTCCGGTGGTATCCGGCACTCACGACTCGCGTGAAAACATGCGACGATTAGCTGTATGGGGTGACACAAGTGTCTACTCGAGGAGCCTCCACTCGCCTCTCGTTCGAAAGGATGCAGTTGGACGGTCGCGCCGATGCGTTCTCCGCGCGTGTCTGCTCACTCCGAGTCGGCAGAAGTAAGTACTTGCCATTGACTTACCATTTCCCTGGGACCCGCTTCCAAGGGTGAGGCACATTAACGATGCTTCTACGTATCCCAGCGACCACCGCCAGCCGCCTCTTTGCATGAGGCTCACACAGTGTTGGTCAATGGGCCTGGAGTCGTCAAGGTCACGGTGTTGCCTCCGACGGTAGATAGCCGACAATACGTGTGGGGGCTGAGCTGCGTGCCACATGGGGTTCCTAAGTGTCCTTCTGGGCAGGGCGCGAGTTGCCAGGTTCTAACTTCTCCTAATAAGTACTATGTACGGGAGCGGGGGCGAGTCTCTGGATCCTGCACGATGGCTGAGCGCTGGGCTACAAGCGCAAATGACAAACCCGGAGATCCCCTCCTGATTCCGAAATGCTCCCGTTGGAGTTTCCACGACTCTGATGCCCCGCATAAATAGGCCCTTGCGATGTCTATCTCATTCATTTGTTGAGCTCCCACTCCATTTGACGACGCGCAAACGACGCGCCGTTTTTTTGCTCGCTCTGTGTCGTGTTCTCTGGTGCGTGTGTTTTTCCTCAAAGGCGAGTGCCCAGAAATTGACATGATGTGCTAACTTATCTTGGCTTATCAGGTTCAAGTTTGATCCATTCCGCTCCTCGTCGGGAGTCTGTCAGTTCATTCTGTATTCTTATGTCTTCCACTCACCCGACCCAATCTTCCAGGTTATGCTTTGGTGTATATGGAATTGACACTCGAAGCGTATCGCAATATTGTGAAATACATCAAGAATCGCGCCGACGTCGCCACACTGTGTAGAGTCTCGAAGAGTTTTCAGTATGCTTGCGAACATGTGCTCTACAACACGCTCTACATGCGCGATATCCGAGATACGATGTCCCTCTGCACCACCCTGGCTGGCCAACCCCGACTCGCCGTTTTGGTCGACGCCCTTACGATATCTCTATCGGATGACGAGAACGACAGCGATTATGACGACAGCAACCGCGGTACCGACAGCGACATAGAATCGATGTCCCTTCCGGATGACTACTGGCCTTTGATCGCGGACGCGTTGCAGAAAACAACACAACTCCATTATCTGAACATCCACATTACCATAAACACCCCCAAGGCCACCGCGTGGATTTTCAACAAATGCACATTCCGACTACGGCGTTTCCACTGCGACCTGGACTGGGACTACCACCTCGTCGCGTTCCTCAATACCCAGGTTGACCTCGACTATCTTTACATTTTTGACTATAATGAAACGGCCTCCGCCACGCCCACGACTAATTTAAGCTCGCTCTTGTCCTTATCGCTGCTGCCTGATACCCACTCCTTACCTAATCTCTCATCCCTCGAATGCACATTCTCAGAGGCAGCCATCGCCATCGTCCCGGGACGCCCCATTACCCGCCTCAAAACATGTTTCTCCCGTTCCCACATATATGAGAAACGTGCGGAGATGGAACTACTCTTCAGCAAGATACAACTCTCGACGCGCTTGCTGCGGTCTCTCGACATTGCGGACTCCACCTACAGCGAAGGCTTCTCAATGGAGCTCCTCACGTGCATCGTCCGGTGCTGTGAGACCACCGACGAGCTGCGCTACATCGGCACCCTTGTCCTGCCAATAATGGGAAAGGAGGTGCGTTGCGCTGATGCGTGATTTCATTGGTACTAGACCGAGGTTACGGCCCTTGCTGATGAGCCTTGTTGCTCCCGCTTGCTGTTCCATCAGCGCCTTCAATTTTACGGCCTTCTGATGCGGCTTCCCCGCTTGCAGTGCGTGGAAGTAGAGGTTTCCGAGTGGGTGCCTGCCCCGGACTCGCCGGCTGCGTTCCGCGCACTCGCGAGCGAGATGCGGCTCTATAATCCCTTTGTGAGCCGTGTGGTGTTCGTCAACGATTTCAATCGCACGGTGGTGACGGCCGTCGATGGGGTGTGTAAGGTGGATACGGATGTCAACATGGACTTCCTGTGGAGGGAGAGCTAGGCGGATTTTTATTGCTTCCTGTAAGTCATCTCCTCGTTCATGGTCATCTTTTGATTTTATAGTTCTTACACACATACCACCTTATTAGATTCTGTTACAGGGACACATCTATCATGGTCTCTTCGTTTATTGCTCTCGCTTGCGCTTTTCTATACCCTGCATCGTTTCTTTCAAAATTGAAATTTGTAGCCCAAACCCTTCTGATATTTGTAACATATTATACCTGCCGCCTCTTTCGCTGAGCTCTGACTGTCTTCCAGATACCAATACTCAATGTAATTCCCAGCAATAGTCGACTGGATTTCCGTGCCCTTGTCGCCCCCCTAGCCCTTATTATTTGCAACGATAATAACCCTCGCAAGTCGGAGAGGAACATATAAGCTGGTGATCCGTCTAGCTTGCACCACGAATATTCCCAAGCTTACATCCAGCATCTGTATAGCGGGCCGTAGAGACGCGCTCAATGGCAGCTTCGAGTTTATTTATTTTTACCACAACCTACCTCCTTGTGACGTCACCAAACCTCAAAATAGCAATCACATGCGGGTTCAAACGCGTCATCGAGAATTTCGACGCGGAGGTATATAAACCTGGGATCTGAACGAATGTGTCCTTTACCGCGTTTCCCCCAACTACATCCACACAAAACACCCCACACATATTCTCTGCATATACCATGTCTTCCAACGGATCTCCCAGGTACGTTTGACGCGTTTCTTCGCCCTTTTACGCGTCCTGATCCCTATTCTAGCAAGGCCAGTGGTCAACTTCACTCCGCCAAGGGCACCATCGTCGAGAGCGTGAGTTAGACGCGTCGTATTGAGCCTACATGTCCTTCATTGATTCTTGACGCGTCTAGATCGGAAACTTGACCGGTTCCGAGTCGTGGCAGTCGGCGGGCAAGAAGGAGCACGCTGAGGGCGAGACCGAGTACAAGGCGGCGCAGGCGAAGGGCTACGCTGAAGGGACTGCTGATCGTATCGCCGGCTACAAGGACTCCGTCGTAGGCGCCATCACTGGTGACAAGGCCCAGCAGGCTTCTGGTACGTATCTCGCGATCGCCTTTCAAACATTTTACCTTACTCATTTCCCGTTTTTAGGCGACGTGCAGAATGAGAAAGGCAAGGCCCAGCAGGAGATCAACAGGAACGCTTAACAGGGCCTTTCTTTTTCCGTTCTTGGAGTTTTCAACTAGCATTTGTACCATTACTACATCGCATTCAGTCATGCGCGGAATTCATTCATTCATTCTGAAAAGTAGCCTTTGCATATAATCGCCATGAAACCCTCATGCCGATCAGTAAGATTGTGGCGTAGTGTTCCTTTCATCAAGTTCTAGCGTGTTGCTTCCATGGCGTCGACAACGTTTCGCCTCAAACTAATTTCAATTCTGCTGCCGGCTACATAAGCAAACCTCCACTGGTCAAAAGCAACTTTCTTTGGCTTTGTTTCTGCGATATTACTGTTACTGCGCCTGCCAGACGGAGCATCTTCAAAACGTCCGAGACGAGTCAGCGGTGTTCTGAAATGGGCTCCTCTGACTCTCCGGATTCCGAAGTAACTTGGACACTACTCGCGACTAGCACTGTCCCTCAACTACATACGCCTCTACTATTGCCCTACGAACCGTTGGAATATCCGACCAGCAACCGCGCGCTCATCGCATCTGTCAGCCCACGTCAGTCGCATCGAAGACTCTTGAGGAGTGCGACAGCGCGCCACAACGCTCGATGGCCAGACAGTGATTGTGATTGCTGGATTCCGCTTATAGGGACTGGACCAGACAGACACCTCAACTCGCTCACAAATCCAGTTTAGAGATTCCAGGCTGTAAGGATATCATCTCTGTCGAACGACCTACCTCGACCCGTGACTCCCTATGCAAATAGCGATGCTAAGAGTCTTTCGAGGCAGCGAACGCACACAAAAGTAGTTGTAAAACATGTTTGCTACAATTACTTTTTACTGATTACATAGCGACGTTGAATCAAGAGCGGAGAGAACCTCAAACGAGTGAGGAGGGGAAGGGAAAAACTGCCACGCAGACAAAGAGTAGTCTGAATCGAGTTTCATGCCGAAGCACGAGCTGCGAAGTGAACAGAAGGGCGATGCAAGCACGTGCATAAGTGTCGCGGCCTCCTCGTACCCACACCCCTAAGACACCGTAATCCTGCCAGCCAACCGCCATCAGGCTCGAACCGACTCTCTCGAACCGACGCTCGGATTGGATCATACCTCGTGAAGAGATAGGTACGAGCGCCATAACGACTTTGTTATTTGCAACTCGTATACACCCAACATACGCCGAACGCCGAGATAACGATGAGTCTTCGAGCCCAACAGCCGTGGCGCATCCGCGTCCTGCTTCAGCAACCACGAGGCAGTTCTCGGAGAGATGAGGATTTGGTACCTCGCCTTGAACACTGTCAAGCGTCGAGGATGTCCAGTAGGGGGCCCAAGTGTAGTCTATCGCATCCAGCAATCAGCCGGTCGACCGAAGCACATAGGAAATATGACCAGTGTATCAGACTAGAGGCGCGACATCGCATACCTTAGGCTGCAACACATCATTTGTGTGGGCCTAGCGCGCAACTGTGAGCAGCGCAAAAGCATCGCCCAGTCCTCGGGGCGAGTTTTAAGCCAACCTAGGCGTATTCCTCATTCTCCCGAAGGTAGAGATCTTCGGACACGACACATAGGCGGCGAATTTCGGGTACGCCGCTTGGTGGGTTACCACCAGATTCATCTAGAGCCAATCGGAGAGGACAAGTATGCTCAGACCTTAGCCCGTTCGCGAGTTTGGACCTAGAGAGTCCTGTGCGAAACGAACTGTCGCAGCCTTGAGTCTGTCGTGGTGAATCACTACAAAAGTTGAAACGGACTCGGAAGAAAACCGTGGCTCGGCATGTCACGTACGACGCGTTACAGCCCGCCCTAAACTGTCACGTCGCGTCCCATGTTGAACATCATTGCTGGCACGGGCCTTACGTAATGGCTACCACCTCTGTTTCCAACCACAACATGTCGTCGTCCTCGTCGTCCTCCTCGCCGACACGGTATACTCTCAAGCGCTCGAGAAGCATAGCAAACTCTAGCGATACAGAAAATAGCAGTCCGCCGCGCAAAAAATCTCGCAGAGATCGACTGGCTGCTGCGATGGGTGAGTTCAGAGTTGGTGGCATTGCATTTTATTTTAGCTCATTGAATGGTCATTTGTAGCCCAGCCGCCCGACTGTGACCTATATGAACTGCTTCGACACCGGGTACACGACCCCAAGGACGATACGGCAATCACTGATCTTAAGAACTTGAAACGCCTCAAACGTACGTACATGGCCACGGAATTCTGAAGCATCTCATTGATAGGTTTTTTTAGGGGATCAAGATATCGTATACGTCGCGCATGAGCTCATTGACAACATTAAGTCGAAAGTGAAAGCAAATATCAATGACGAAGGGAAGAAGGTCATGGAGGTAGAGCTATACCTGAGGTGGTTGGAAGGCTTTGATTTCGTGCTCAAGGCTGTCGAGGTACCCCTTCTCTCCTTCCTCCATTTTTGCAGTCGACTAAGCAGCCTGTAGACTGTACTAGGCGCCAAGATACCGGGAACACGCCGACGCGTCCCAGGACTTGGCAGAATCTCCTTTTCTATCCTCTACAACCTCATCGATGGCTTCATTGATGAAGTGAACGCGTACCAGGATGGCTGGTCGTTCCGATATCCCGTTGGCCCCGTGGAACCTGACCCGCTCACCATGACGCTCGCCGAGGAGTGCTATGACCCCACCACCGACGGCCGCTCCGACGAGGCGATCCGCGCCGCGGAGGAGTTTTTCGAGCGCTACGACAAGGTCATGGAGGCCGCCGTGCGGAGATACAAGAGCGAGTGCAATAAGAAGCTTATGGCCGTCGCAATTGATCGTAAAGAGGAGAACTTGTCGCGTGGGTGCTGCCTGCTGAGCGAGCAAACGGGTTACGGGGGCACGGATGACATGGGGTTCAACCTCCTTGTGAAGACGCGTAACGCGATGGTGGAGTGGAAGCAGGAAGCAGGACCCAGCTCCTCTCCCTGAAAATATGACTGCGTATACCTATACCGACCACCACGATATCATCTTCGTTCAAGATTCTCTGTATCAATTATTCAACTAACTAAATTCCTGTAACAATAGTTTAACAAGACGATCTCAACCACAGGTTGCTCACAGGCCTTCTGGTTTACATCATGTCGCGCCCAGGGAACCAGGGAGTCTGGACTCCCGGGCTATGTCGTCGCGTCGGGCACGTCGGGGGCCTCGTTAAATGATATTTTATGGTCATCTCGCATTCCACAGATATGGGCTAGATATCATGATTTCTAATACCAGCTTCAACCTGGTAAGTAATCTATTTCTCTTCTACAGAGGTAAATGTTTGGTGTGACGACCTAGTACTATCTGAGTCCGACTTGATTTTTTCGTTCACCTCTGTGGCGAAGTGCGCCTGCACCATGCTCAGCCGTGTCATAGTCTTGTTCAAATCTCAGAGAGACATCCTTTCAGGCTGGTATGTGCGCGGAATAGCAGACAATGGCTGATCTGCTGACGGGGTTCGTAGCTCGAGTAAGTCTGGGATGAGCGCTAATAGCTCCTAGGATATTTTTTCGGTACCATGCTTCCTGAGGCTCCTACAAGGTATGACCTCTAAAAATCGGAGAGAACATCCCGAGCGACGAATGAAGGAGACCATCGCATCATTCAGCCGTGGTACCCTGTGATCTAAAATGCGCATTTCCACGACAGCGGGAACGTGGAAGTACTGCAGCACGACTGCGGTACGGTCACCAAATTCAGAATTTATGTCTCTGAGACAGAGATGGCGGAGGAGAGGGAGGGAGACGGGTTGTGGCATGGCAGCGACATCCTCCTCACTGGCGGGGATGGAAAGTTCGAGGAAAAACAGGTGGCTAGCACGGCGGAGGAAGGTGGTCAATGCAGTGATATAAATTAGACTGCCGACCTGGGATTCGGAGCTTGAGATGCGTAAGCTGTACCCAGGGGATATGCGGAGGAATATCCACATGATTGTTCATGCGACGAATGTAAATTGAGAAGTCCAGTCTCTGAAGGTGGACCATCCCATCAAAGACATTGGAAAGGCCAGCACTAATCAAGTCTTCCGATTCAAGGTGCAGCCGGAGGTGCTCCAATAGCGGAAAGGAACCCCCAGGAAGAGTAAGAATGTTGTCCACAAGCTGATGTCCGTGAGGAAAAACGATGTCAAGGGTGCGGAGTCGGGAAAGATTCGGCCGAACGATCTGTTGAAAGAGAATAATCATCGGGAAATTTGGTCTGGGAGTTGTAGATCGCAACGATAGGGGGGAGGTAGGAATTGCGGAGACGATCTCTACGCCACCGGCGAGATGTTTGTAGCTGACTTTGTTATCTGCGACATGCTTCATAACGTGTTAGCTGATTTTACGAGAATGTCAGATCGAGGATTCGAGAACATACCTGCATAATGGACGTCTTGATTGTCTCTGCGGAGGATGGGGTCTCTGTGATGCGACGGACGGCATCGGTGGTCAACACGACAAACGCCAATGGAACCTCTCCACCTATGAATAGCAAAAAAAAATCACATCGCATCAGATTGGAAAGACTTGGAAAACACACTGTAATCGTCCGGGACGCCGACCACACATGCCGCGGAAACGTCTTCGTGGTCCAATATACACCCCTCAAGTTCAGCAGGAGCGACTTGGAAGCCTTTCACCTTCGCAGGTTCAAACGCATTGGTCAAACCCAGCATCCATTTTATTTATACTGCCAAATGCCGTTACCTTCATAATTTCCTGATAGAAAAGGGCGCAATGTAAGCTAATCGTTGGTTACGCAATGGAATGCCTCACCTTCAATCTGTCGAGGATCCATAGTTCTCCGTTCTTGTCAATCTTCACTTCATCTCCTGTCCTGACCCACCTGGTGAAGCGAGTCAGGATTGACGGCAAGGACAAATGGAGTGTTGACCAACCCGTCGATGAACGTTTCTCTCGTACTGCCAGAAATAATAAAAATCAAAGGAAGCCCGCATCGAACGAAATGAAATGCATACGCTTCCGTGTTGTTCGCATAGCCTAGCGCCACAGAAGGGGTCTTGATGTACAGTTCACCTGCTTCATCATAGCCAGCCAATGAACCATCTAACTTGACGGCCCGGGCGATGGTTCCAGGAATCAGTTGCCCCGCGCCTACAGCGAGTAGTATCACATAGGATTTTTCAACGGAAAACAGGGGACCTACTGCCAGATGTTCCCCGCTTCTGTGCGATCGGCCACATAGCTGTCGCGGTGCAGGTCTCGGTCATCCCTGGGTCCCGCCGGAGTCACGCTTGAGTCTTCCCTCGCATATCGGAAGAGGCTCACCGTAGGCTTGGCCGATGTGTGCGTCGGGGAGAAGCTCGAAAAGCTGCTGATTCACTTCGTGGGAGAGGGGGGCGGCGCCACACATGATCATGCGGACATAGCTACGCAGGTCGTAATTCTTCACCGCGGGGTGCTAGTAGAATATTAATCTTAAGTGGCAATGGCGAGAACACATAGATGGGTATACATACTTTGCAGAGTAGAACCACTTGAGGAGGTACCAGCCTGTGTCGCAATTAAGTTGACCTATGGATATCGATCGGGCAGGTGGGCAGTATAGATACGGCGTACATGAGATGCGTGATGCGGTATTGGACGATGCTATTTAGCATTTCGACGAAGTTGAACTTGGAAACTATAACCAAGGACATCTGACAATTACCTACTGTTACGGAGGTGTACTGAGCGCATCGATCGTTCCACCTACCGCACTGAATAGAATGAAATGTAACTTCATGGGGTAGAACGGGATTAACGATACAACCTTGCAAGAAACCATGATCTAACCCACATTGATCACAAGGCCGTAAATATCTAAAGTTTGCCGCATGAGATCTAGGGTGGATGGCAGCAGCATGAAACTTACGGTAGAGAGGTAGAACTTCCGACGATTGAAGCTTGAGTAACGGTAACAGTGGAAGTGAACCACTTACCACCAATAGCAACATCGCCAGGTCTGTATCGTTGATCCTTGATATCGCAGTAGCCTTGGTTTACTTTGTTATGTGCGGCAATCTGAATGACATTTGCCAGGAGAGCATAGTGGGGTATAGCCACGGCCTGAAAATCACAGACGGTGAGCACACTTCACGGCGTTAAAGCAGACTGGTTGCGAGAACCTTGGGCTTGCCTGTCGTTCCAGATGAGAAGCTCAGAAACGCCAGCTTAGTTTTTCCTTCTCCTGGAATCAGCTTCCTTTCGACGAAGGTCTGATCACGGGGGAGGTGAAGGCCGTGTTGTATAAGAGCGCTGACAGTCAAGTTTCCGCCTGAAGCGGCGGTTTTTTTCGCATCAAATAGAACAATCCTGTCAATGGGGAAGATAGCAGCACGCGCAGCCGTGCGAGCGATGTCCAGGCAGTCAGGATGCACAATCATGAGTGTGGCTCTCGTCTGCTCCAACTGATATAGAAGCTCGCTGCTTGAGAAATCGGGATTGGCTCCTCTGTTGGAAAAAATGAGACAACAGATTCTGACGAGGTGCAGTGGGTGTCAGTGATACAAACGATATGACCCCTCCAAGACGATGAGCCGCCCAAATAGCGACGGGATAATCTATGCCATCATTCAGAAGGCGGCAAACACTTAGGGAAAGTTAGCCTCACCGACATGATTTCGACTGAAGAGGAGAACTGTACTGTACTCAGTTTCATACAAAGGTGAGTTCGCCGTCAACATACCAATGTCATTTTCTCCTAGTAGTAGATATGCGAAGCGCGTGTAAGTTCATGATCGTCATGAAGGTAGACTTGGGGTTATATACCGATTCCGAACTTGGATCTCAAGCCATTGGCCAATCCAAATGTGCGGCGACGAAGCTAGGTCAGATACGGCGACTTCAAGTTTGAGGTTACCACACTGTCAGCTGCAACTAGAAACTCACCTTTTCCTGTCCAAATTCTCTTCCAGTTTCATCCTCGATAAACCAAGGGATGTTGGGTGTCCTAATAGGCCGACATTCGTGTTGGCAATCAAAGATAAACTGGGGTATGGTAAGGTCGTCGGGTATACTTGGCAAAGGTCCAGCAGGGGAGTGGACTTCCACCATCGTATCGCGAAGGAGCGAAGATCAATTG
>JABCKV010000143.1:0-11883 GCA_018282005.1 Asterophora parasitica
AGTCTCATCGAAGAATCTCAATTACGGGTTTTGGCATAACTTGGGCATAAAATCGATCGCTAAGCGTCGGCCTGGCGCCCAGCTTCGAACCCATCGATCCACGTGCGGCGGATGCGGGGGGTTAGATGTCCCTTCATAGCAATAAGCGGCCAATAAATATGGTCAAAGCTCGATCATAGGGCGGAGCGCGGCACAGCGGGGTCGGATGCAGCGTCCTGGTGGCGGTGGTGGTGGTGGTGAGTCGTCGGCACGCTGTGATTAATCCCCCCAGCTAAAGGTCAATGCGCCTATTTCCTGTAGCTTGGCTTTATCCAATAGTTCCTTGAGGCGTGTCAGATGCGGGGATAGAGCTGCGAAAAGTAGGCTCACGATAGCTGAGAGGGACTCCGTTTCAAAGTGGCCTTTCTGCGTCGGAGTGGTGCCGGCCGCGAGGTCCACGTCTGATTCCCATCGCGGTGTCCGTCCTCTTCGACTGACATAACCGACCAACTTGACATCGAGAATCGGGTTGGAGTTGCCGTCGTGTTCTGCGTGTCTGGAGCGAGAATAGTAGGAGTCGTGGTCAAAAGGATCTGGGGTTGTGAATTGAGGATAAAGGGCTGGCTGCGGGTGATAGGTTCCGCCGTAGTCGTCATCGAAGTATCCCGACGCCGAACGAGAGAGAGTATGGTTGGTTTCAGGAGGAATAACTTGATTATGCAAGTTGAAGGGTATTCTGGACCCTACGTTCACCATTTTCCTGCACATGTTCAATTGCAAGTCATGGCGAAATTCGTCTAAAGACTCACCGTTCTTTCGCACGAACAATAGTTCCAAACCTTTGCTGAAGCCTCTGATGGTTCAAAATGGCTGAATTGATTCTAAGAAGCAGACGTATAATGTAAGCTTCGATCTGAGAGAGCCGCCAGAACCGATAACGTACTCCATAGTTGGTCCAAGGCTGTCTGGAATAAGTCGTGACGTTTCATCCTCCCGATCGCCCCGAATATCATGTTCTTCGTCGTTATCAGGAGCGCAGCAGCAGAAAATGGAATAGAAGAATGCAGAGGCCATCGTAGAGTCCTATGTGCAAGCAAGTCCGCGATAAACAAGCTCAGCCAACGTTGATGTATGCTTGGGTTTGTAGGGACGCCTGATGTTAGCCAAACATTCACTACCATAAATTGTACCACCATTACCACCATTGGCATTGTGCCATGTATTCTACTGAGCTTCGTTCTGGGCCTAATGTCTCCGCAAGCAGTTGTCCTTTGGAACAATGACCACCCATTTCGCGATGTCGGACCAAATTGAAATAAGCCTTCTGCTCATCTGACCAGTGCCTTGAGGCTTGAACAGGCGCGCCGCGCCGTTCTGAACTGCAACTGGATCTACAATGCTCGAGTGTTAGATCGATATCGCGCCTTGATATAGGACAGGCTATTAACCTGGCTGTGAAGTCTGAGGGCAGGAATCCTCGTGTTGTTATTCAGCTCACCGGCGTTTGGCGATTGTGCAACCATCAACGTTTGCGGCATGTTCTGCGGATATGTTACCGCAGCTATGGCGCCCATAATTCTCTGTTCTGTTACTAAATACCAGCGTCGAGAGCAACCGATCGAAGGCGACGGAGACGGGCCCCACCACGTCCCCGAAATGATTGACTCCTGCGATGTGTACTACTCGACAATTGAACTGCCAAATTCCGTCGACCTTCGTTGCTTGTCCGCAATCAAGCCCCCGGGGATGCGATATTCCTATCTACGAGAGTCTCCAAGCTATTTCCATTGATGTGTTTCGCTTCGCTTGGTGGATGAAGTAAACCCACCGTTGGCCTCGACTCCGTCTGTAAACTTATACTCTTATACTCTAGTGTGGATGAGCGCCCTGAATGGCCGCCTGGATACTTATAAACCCAGTCGAAGGCTGGTGTGCAACCTTTCTCTCTCGGATTCCCTCTCGGGTGCATTATCAAACCAGCCATGAAGTTCTTCGCCGGCGTTGGGTTCCTCACTTTCTTAACGCTAACACTGACGACCGGGGGGGCATTGTGTATACCAATTTCCGCCACGACGGTAAGTCCATCAAGCGCTACGAGATATCCCTATTTATCTTAATATGGGCTTTTTGTCCACAGGACGAATTACATCAAATACAAAGGTCGCTGGGCCGGCAGTTCTGGTCAAACCACAACCTCACATGGACAGAAAACAGGAGAGCGTTGGATCCTGAAGTGAAGAAATGGGCCCAGAGACAGTATCCGCCGGAGATCTAGTCGTGGACATTTGGTACGTCCGCGTTACCTCCTTGTCGGGCGAATCGCTGATTTGCGGGACAGTGACCGTATATCTATACTGTACCATAGCTAACTGGAGCCGACAATTGATGAGACATCTAGTGTTCAGAAGGCCTTGAATCCGGATCCGGTGACTGGTATGCGGAGGATGAACACTGTGACGTCGCGTTCACCCGGACACGTTTCGCCATCCTGTTGCAACGACACGCCCTGGTAAATTCTTGAAAACTTTCCATTCCTTTGGCAAGATCTATGCCCTACATGGTATATACCGGCACATCATCGTCAGCGAAGTCAGGGCTTCAGCAAAATCGTGCAAAAACAAACCGTAATCCGATGGACTTCAGCATGAAGCGGTATGTATGTGATAGAATTTAGTTCCTCGAGCTCTTGCACCTGTAGTCCTTTTCTATGCCGCCGCCACACTCTGAGACTTCGACACAGTGGGTACAGTGGCTGTCCGTTTGCTTAGTCAGCAACAGGGAATTATGCCTTCCGAATCCCGATTGACCCCCTGTTGGCAGTTTGCTACAACCACTGCTGAGCTACACTTTACGCGCTTGACCTGCTTTGAACTTGACTCCAAGAATAGCATCAGTATGTTATAATTTGTCTATAGATATGTACCTTGGCGTCCTTAATATCAAAATCAAAACAGGGGACTATAAGTCCTGCCGCCCTGGACGCCGTTGCACACAGCAATGTCCTTTAGTATTTCATGAAAAGACAACCAGACGACGACGAGGTACCATGGCCAGCTTCAGGTCCATCTGTAGCAAAGAAACCCAGGGGCGCACTGACTGAAACGCACGGCACTGGATCCGCTATTGGGCTTCAGCATGCCTTGGACTTTACCGCTCTCGACTCCCATTCCTCCATATCGGAGCGCTTTGACCTCGTGGGGAGCACTATCCTTCACGATTTCGAGCTGGTTGTGCGCGTCGACGAAGTTGAAACGGCGTTTGAAATTCTCGAGCTCGAGTTTTATCTCTGGAAGGATGGATGTCACGAGGACCCCTTCACGCATGGAAACGAGGAGCAGCGGGTGAGCGGACGATGGTGAGTGTCTATACATGTACCTTGCTGCCCAGGGAGTTGGCTTCATTGCTCATCCAACTTGTGGCTTGATTTTCTTTCCAGGTCTTTCCACCGATCCCCTCGCCGTTCGGCCGATTCCCACCGGAGCGCGACGAGTGCGACGGGATACCGCGGGGGCTCACGCAAGGGCCTGGATCTTACCATCGGTGGCCCTGCTCCACCCACCTCCAGCCCGTATTTTTCGCAAGGTGCCACCACGAACAGCTCTGACCAGCCATCGGCTATAGGTATACGAGGGGGTGCACTTCTCCGCAGCCTCCAACGCGTCTCCGATAGCAAGCAAGTCATCTCTGGCCCCTCGCTAATAGTTGACGAGATCCTGCGTCTCAGCAGCGCGCCCAGCATCTCCTCGCTCGTCGAGCAGACGTGGTCCAACAACATATCGGCGTTCGCCTGCAGTCGCAATGGCACATCGCTATTCCTGCGGCCCAAAGCCACTGCTTCGTCAGTCTCCACCCCGCCAACTGTGTACCGCTCGCCGCGCATCGGGCTCGACCTCTCACATCCCGGAACGACTGCATCCCCCACCCATCCGCGAGTGGTGTTCCTCGCGCGCCGTTACCGCTATTTCACACACCCAACCTTCCTGACTGCCAACGGCCGCACGCAAACGTTCCTCGGCGTTCTTCGAACCTGCCTGGATCTGGATCTGGATGCTGGGCAGGCCTTGGACGACGACGACGACCAGCTCCGCGCGGCCGTGAAGCGCATCATGGGATTGGGCGAGCCGACAGTCGCGCGGTACCTGGGGTATTTCAGGGGAGGGAGGGAGTCGGGGAAGCTGGAGGCGTTCGTCGGTGCGAAGGGCAAGGGGGCGTCGCAGTCGCCTGCGACGTACCTTGCGATGATGGGGACGCTCGATCAGTATCGTGCAGAAACTGACGTGCGGGGTATTGTAGCCTAGTTGTACATGCTGCGTGGCGTACATGCTGCGTGACGGAGAGAAATCTAATAAAACGACATCTACATATGTAACCGTTGAATGCATAGTTCAAGCTAGCCTGATATTCCCGGCCTCGACTTTCCCCTCTCCTCCATCATGTTGACCATGGCGTCCCCAAGGTCTGTGCCCTCCTTCTTGAACCCATCTCGGATGCCCCGCCAGTCCCCATCCGTCTCGTCCTGGCCAACCTTGAAGCGTCCCTCGATTTTCGTGATCTCAACCTAAGTATCATCGTAGCAATGTCAGCTAAATGAGCCGCACAGGACTGCGTACGCACCTCAATACCGATAATCGCGAGCTTCTTGCGGGTGTTGTACGACTCAGGCGCCTCACTGACCTCCCACTCCTTTCCGGGGAGTCGGCTCTCGTGCTGGTGCGTCAACGCCTCGAGGTGCGCCTGGAGGAACGCGTCCGTCGCCGGATCGCTCGTCTTGTGATACACCCTAGCACGTCCGTACACCTGCGCAGCCCCAAACTGCCATGTCGGTGTCACCTTGCCCGTCGAGAGCTTCGTGTCCGCCATCCACCGCGGGGTGACGTACGAGTTGACCGGCGAAGTGAAGAGCACCAGAACGTCATCGGTGAGCTCGCGCTCCGTCTGCGTCGCGTCAATCATGACCTTAGATTGCGGGTTGACGCGCGCGATGTGCCCGCGCAGCACGCCGAGTTTTCCTTCGTCGGCGGAGAGCACCCAGGGGATGTGTGTGCTCTGCAGGGTATCGACTGTGGCGTGAGGGATTGCTGTTGTAAATGTTCCCAAGACGTTCTCGCGGATAAAGGCCTGGAGTGTGGCGACGTCGCGCTCAGCGTGAACTTCGCGGATGTACATGGCAGATGATGGATAGAGGAGGAAGAGAGAGAGATAGATCCGTTGACTTTAATTCAATTGACGGCGTCGGCGTACCTTATCTATGACCACTCTATGCCCTATCGCCACATCGCGCAATTCGACTACTTAAGGCCAATCATAGAGCATGAGTTTCGTTGTTGTGAATGTTACGCGCTGTTACGCATGGAAATCAACTTACCGCGGGGGCCGGAATTATTCCGACGTATACCGTCTTCATCCCGGAATACGCTACTTCTCTACCGAGAACGTCTACTCAGAAGACGATACCGGGTTAGGACATCTGGTTTCTAGTTGGCTCTCTCCCCGTGTCCAATCAGCCTCCAATCGGAGGTATCACATTAATCGATACTGACATCTAACGTGTCTTGAATTTCGCAAATCTGGGTACTGAGCTCCTAATGAGCTATTATGTGGTAGTCTCGACACCTGGGCCACACGTCGAAAATTGATCTCTGGAGCCAATGATACTTCGAGGGCGCGCCAAGTGAAGGAGCGGTGACTCATGTGTTGGGCTCTCCTTGTACCGACGGCGAGAGGGATGATGAGTCAGACTCACTGCGGAGAGAGGGAGACGTCAACGTGTGGTGGCGTCGGCATTGCTCACCCAAGCCAGGAGGCTGGGTGGTGAGGGCAGGCAATCAAGTCGGCTCAACGTCCGTGGTGCTCTTTGAGGTCAGGCCCTTGTACAGCATGGTCGCTGAGAATCGAACGGGACACAATTTTTGGTGTTTTGATCATTGGATTGAAGCAAAGTGTTGTGAAATAGATAATCTACAGCCATACATAGATGTCAGTGCTTTATCACCGCCGAAGGAGCAAAAGCGAGGTCGTCAGCATGCCCGCAAGGCCACCCAAAACGCCGACCACCGTCCATCTCGTGTAATCCTCGAAGCGCTGCTCGGGCGAGAAGGGATCGGTGACACCGCGAAAAGAATACAAAACAATCCCAGTGACGAACGCGACGATCGCGTAGATCAAGAACACAAGCGGGAGCGACAGGACGACACTTCGTCTCTGCAACAGCACGGTGAGTACCGATACAAGTAAGTAAGTCACGGTAAACGCGTACCGAGAGCATCAGCAACCCCTCTCCAGCTACATGCGAAACAGGGCGCTCCAAATCGGCCTTATAGCGGAAAAGAGCAACCACCGTGGACGCCATGGAGAATGTCGCAAAGAGGATCGCGACAAAGCCCGCAACGCGCGCGAAATTGTCCAGGCCTGGCAAAGAAAGGAACGTTACAGATGCGCTCAAGACGATTGCAGCCTTCAGGGGTAGCCCGACTGAGGTTCAGCGTAAAAGAATATAACGAAGTGACTTACGACAAGGCAGGTGCATGCGCCGACAAGGAACATGGGGCCGGGGCTGCCGCTGCGCACCCCGCTTTCTTCGTCGATCCGGAACCGACCCCGCTCGAAGAATAGGTACGGGAGGCCCAGGCAGAGGCACGAGATGAGCAAGTCGACGAGGGCCCGCCGCAATGGCTTCCGGTACCGCGGGAGACCATGGTTGTGGATCCCGACGTCGGTTGGAGGAGGTTTGTTGGGCCGGAAGTGCTGCTGACGCCACTGGGCTGGAGTAGATGTCAGATAAGAGGAGATGAAAAAACAGCTGTCGCGACTGACCAACTCGGAGGAGGATCCGTGCAATGATCCTAGTCTGTACGACGGTTTGGAGGCCGTTTTCGCCTTGCTCTGTGGATGGGATGAGGCTATGGAAGTGCTGAAATTTATTGAAGACCTTACCGAAAGACCGGAGCAGCGACATGAGCTCCTGACATTCCTCCTGAGTGAAGGGAGCCGGTACACTGCGGTGCGAAGGGAGCAGACGATCTAAAAAAGACCATATTAGCACCTATTCACGAATTTTGATGAGCTTCCCTACCTGTCCAAGCCCAAGTCAACACGTCGGTCGCCTCGACCCTCGCATTCGGCGGCAGGGCAGCATGTGCAGGATGAGCCTCCACAAAGGCCCAATATCTGTACTCGGCATCCAGTTCTAAGGAAAGCCGTCAGAACGATAAAAGAAATAGATAACAAGAAACTCACGATCGTCCTCAACCGCCCTCTTCTTCTTCTTCCCAGCCGCATCACCATTCACAGCAGGCTGGTCACGCGCCACCGTCCTCTGTAAGTGGTTGACCCAGAAGCGCACAGGCCTGAAGCCCCCATGGGTCCTCTGCAACTCGTCCTCGCGGAGCCAAAGCTCCACCCCGGCCGGAGCGCCCGCGCCGTCCGTGTGGCCCTGGACCCCAAAGTACGCAGTGACAGCATCGAGCTTCGTGTCGTCACGCAAGTCGATGTTGGCAGTGACGCGCCGCGTGGGGTGCACGTAGTACACCGTGCCGTCGGGGAGTTGGTACTCGATCCAGCCGAGGTCGTGCAGCTTGGGGGCGGTGGTGGTGGGCGACGGCGCAGAGATATTGACATTGACGACGCTGTGTGAGCTCGGCTGAAGGTAGGAAAAGCCTTTGGGTGAGCCCTGCCGCGAGAGGAGGGGAAGGCGTTCACTGAGTGGGAAAACACCGGTTAGGTTGAAGGATAACTGCAGCGCCATGGGAGACATGATGCGTACTTGGTTTCAAAGCGCCCCCCATCATTGGACCCCAGAAGGCTTTGTGTTGACGGGAAACCATGTAGTGATCTACATGGGGGCAGTCAGCAATGACATCAGATATTACGCAGCGTTCGACGCAACCTCACCTCTCGGGAATGACCTGGTGCACGGGCGGTGCTAGGGGCAGAATGATCCCACGAGATTGCGTATCGAGCGGATCAAGTTGCGGCTGCGGCGGATCCTCGACTTGGTAGGGCTCAGGAATGGGCATCGGCTGGGAAACAGTGATCCTGGGCCCAACAGGGTCTGCGAACGGATCGTGGAACGGCATGCTGTGGACAACGTCAAAGTGTAAGTCGGACTCAATCAACAGTCACTAGCCCACTAAGACGCACCGAATACTCGACGACCTGCTTCTCGTGGTCGCATTTCCATTTACTACGTCGCCGCCCCACACATCTTGCCCGGGGTGGTACTCGAAAGACGGGGCCGGCAGCGGGAAAGGCAGGACCGCAGGCGCTGCGGGTATCTCCTGGGGCTTGGGGGGCAGGATCACAAGCGCCGGCTCAGGCGTCGCGGGCTGTGTCGGTATCAGCTGCGGCTCGGAGTCAGGGAGATCGCCAGGCTGAGGCGCCGGGGGCTGCGTCGGTATCTGCTGGGTCTTCACAGGGGGCAGGATTACTCCCACAGGCTCAGGCGTCGCGGGCTGCGTCGGTATCAACTGTGGCTCGGAGTCAGGAAGATCGGAGGGCTGAGGCTCCGGCGTCGAGATCCGTGTAAGTTGAGGAGAGTTCGGTTCCTCCAATGGCCCAAAGACATCCTCCTCCGTGGCCACGTTCAACTTTGGGGCTGCGGCTACAAACTCGTCCTCCAGACTCAGAGGCTCTTCGTGCACAGGAATGCCGTCAAAGTACGATCCGCCGGTTTGCGCTTGCGCGTTCTCAGGCGGGGGCGTGACCGGCAGAGACGCCGAGAGCGATAGCGGCGAATCAGCCAAATGTCCACCCAGATGCGGTGCGTGCCCGTCGGTGGAGTCGGCTTGCAGTATAGAAGGCTCCCTGGAGGGTTCGACGATGGTGTGCGGCTGGGGCAGTTCGTCGACGCCGTCGATGAAGGCTCCGGGGCCTGTAACTGCTGCCGAGTCGATCAGAGGGGGCGGGGAGTAGTCATGAGGCGAGGTCTGCGTGATATCTGGGACTGGGATGGCTGCAGCCGGCTCTGGTGAGGTGACTGGGGCCTGGGTGATCTCCTGGGAGGGCGCAACCGGCTCTGGCCCCGGTGAGGCGGTGACTGTGGCCTGCGTGGCGTCTGGCGCTGCCGAGACAGTGACTGGGGCCTGTGCAAGTGGGGAAGGCTCGACGGCAGGGATTGCGTCTTGGAGCGCCGCATTTTCGCGGGCAGGAGACTCAGCGATGGGACTGGGGTGGGAGGCGACAGGTTTCGGTGCAAAAATAGAAGTGATTGAAGGAACCCTCTTCAAGGACGTCGTGTCGGAGTCGCGGTCAGCGGAGGGGGTGGTAGGCCGCGATGTGGTGGTTGGCACGAGCACCGAGGAGGCACGTCGCACGGCCCGCATCCACTTTGACTTGGGCGGGGAGGCAGAGGGTGAGCTCATGGCGAATCACTGGGAAAGATACGTTCGGCACTGGGCAGATATAGATAAGGTCTTCAACTCGAAATCCGGGATGGAATGTTGGGTGATAGGAGACCGTTGAAATGTGAAGAACAAGGATCAGTCCATGTTCGCATTATCAAGGGCATGCCAGGTGTTTGCATCGAGGCACGGCGCAAGGAAATACACTCTGAAGTCATACACCCCGCCAAGGGTAGGGTTGCCTCGTTTTTCGGCTATCCAGCCACCAGCCACACTTCCACGCACATCACAAAACCGACGGCCAAATTCGTTTCGTGAGCCGCCCAATTCGTTGGTGCAATTGTCAAGAAGAAAACAAAGCTCCTTGTTTGACGACCAGAATTAGACCCAGCGCCGAAGATTGATAGATCTCCATCGCAGTAGGTGCTTAGTGCGTGTGTCATCGAGGGTCTTCCGGCCTCATTCGCCATGTTATTGTCTAATCAACGTAAGATGGCCTCGTTGCACTGTCGTGCATGCAATGTGTCAGTTTCGTGTCGGGTTTGCCCCGTTTTGCCTCGAGGCAGCGAAACTGAGAAATCAGGCCGGTTAGATTACGGTTTATCGTCTTCAAGTCGAGAAAGAGGCTCATACATACCGCTAGCATATTACTGGTCATGGCGAAAACTCGTCGCAAGGTCGTCGTGGTTGTCAACAACCAAATCTAGCACTGCCACCGATCATCTTGCGGGGCAAAGTTTACCCAAATAGCCGCCACGTTCAGACGCCAACCGTCATGTTCTGATGTTCACTTCCCGTCTCACCAATTTCTGAAAGCTCATTGCCCACTATGTCCTCCGGGAACGCGCCAAAAGCCCCGAATTTGCTCAAATACCACAGACCAAAGCTTCGGTTGAATGAGGCGCGTATCCCACCCTTGAGCAAACAGTCCAAACAGTACGTTGCGAGTCCGTTTCCACTTGTCGAGCTGCTGAACAATCGCGTCTTTCTCAACAGATGTCTGAGGAATCTAGTCGCATATCAACGTTCGACGTTCGAGATCCCATTTCCACGAGGAAGGAGTGCTGCCGTTCTTGTCGCGTTATTTGTTGGTCGTATGGGCGACCTGTATGTCTTGCTGAGCAGGTGTGCCCTACGCGCCAACGATGTACTTTCGTAATTTTAGATTGCTTATGAGAGTCTCTCTTTGTGTTGGAATAGACGTTCTGCGACGCTCAGAACGTACGCCGGAGATACGTCATTACCAGGTGGGAAGGCTGATCCGGAGGACGCGACTGTAGAAGACACGGCTGTAAGTTCGTCTCGAATTGATACATGCATTCAAGCTAACGACTATCCTTAATAGCGCCGGGAAGCGTTTGAAGAGGTTTGTCCTGATATCTCCCCATTGTTTCGACCTGACTGTAGCTTGGTAGATCGGCCTTCCGCGCGACAGGCAAAAAGTACCACTACTCTGCATCCTGGAACCGTTCGTGGCAGGGAACGCTACTATCGTAACCCCGTAAGTGTGTACCTCCTTATGCTCAGCAGCGATGTGACTCAATTGCTGTTCCCAGTGTCGTTGTGTTAATTCTTGACAACACCCTCCGAGTATGTATCCAGGCAGTACTTCAACTGGACATGTGCAGATAGACCTTTACAGCCGATGCTCAATGACGCGGAGGTTGCGAGCCTTTTCTCGCATCCACTAGCTTCCTTCCTGACGACAACTCCTCCCTTTCCAACGGAAACCGAATCATTAGAGGTGCCATACTACTCATACAACGATTGGACCACGGAAGGGCCTAACAACACCGTGTTGTCAACACGGGCTCATCGATTTCTCACCGGCAGAGAAGCAGGAGGGATAAAGCCCGTCTTCGGTTTGACTGCGTTCGTCGCAATCTACTACCCCCGTTACTTGTTACTTACAGCTACTTCACTGACGTCACTCAATAGGAGTATCATGATCCGCGTTGCAGTGATAGGCTACGGACGCCAACCCGAATTCGCTATAAACCCGCCTGGCTCGCCAGCGCTGAAAGTGCGGCTGGCGTGGGCGATGCTCAGCAAACCTGAACTACGGGAGGCATGTGAGAAAGAAGGGTTGCAGATTGATTGGGATCGCCTGAGGCGCCAGGCTGGGGTTTTGGATGATGGCGGGGAGAAGGCAAGGCGGCGGCGGAGGAGGAGCAATCTGAGTAAGCTATGAGGTGATCTTCCGATCTACTGTGGGCAAACTTGTGCAAATTTAAACGGGAATACAGATATCCTCAGCTGGACGATGTGGGCGATGTGATATTCAACTATGAGATCGATGCGCTCCCGACAGCGGATTCGGCGGAAATGAAGACCTGGCCGAAGCGGACTGTGTGTCCATAGGAATGGAACGAGTGCAACGTATGGAAGAGATGAGGTCTGCCATTATTTCGAACTCACCCCCGAGCTTGATAGACATCCAATCTGGCCATGTTAAGGACTCCAGGAAACAAACACTTGAATGAGATTGCGATGTCACCCAGGGTCCCCGACAGGTTCAGAAGGCTCAGCGCCCTGCGCCGCAGCCAGAACACATCAGAAATCGGGG
>JABCKV010000143.1:29177-44713 GCA_018282005.1 Asterophora parasitica
GGAAACATGAATCGTGTGTATGGTATATACTACGTAAAATTACGCCTTCCCAGCGCCAGTAGTGGTCTCAGCAGCCTCGCCGGCAAATCCGTCACGGTCGCCCTGGCCAATTGCATTGAGCTCGCTCTCACGGCGATCAAGTTTGCGGAAACTGTGCAAATAGCGAATAATTAGTACTTGGACGACAGTTGACAATAATGCATCGACTTACGTGAAGAAGAAGATAGTACCGACGACCCAGGAGGAGACAGCGAAGGCGCCGAAGAGCCAGACGAATTTCTCCTCGACGTTGACAGCGACGAGGGCGAAGTTGAGGGCAGAGGAGATGGCAGTCTGGAACTGGGCAAAGGCCATGACGACGGACTTCATGCGCTTGGGAGCCTTGGTGAAGGCGTACTCCAATGATGTGATCGAGGCGAAGATCTCGGCCATACCGACGAGAATGTAGGGGCCGGCGACGATCCAGACGTTCAAGGGGGTCGCAGCGTGCTCATCGTCGATCTCGCAAGCAGCGGGTTGCTTGTCGAATTCACCGCCACGGCAAGGAGTCAACTTATTCTGGTAGCTCTCGAGGACGGAGGCGTACACCATGGCAAGACCAGCGACGAGGAAACCGGCGTAGATACGCTTGATCGGGCTGAAGTTGATGTTCTTTTTGCGCAGGAAGGGGTAGATGACGCGGTCGAAGATGGGAATCATGATGATGATGGAGATGGGGTTCAAGTTCTGGATGAGATCGTTCGGTGTTCCCTTCAAGGTCATTCCGGCAGCGACAGTTCCGAGGTTACCGTCGATCTGGGAGTAGCCTGTGCGTTCACGTAAGTAGATGAAACAGCATGAAGGCTCTGAGACTTACACAGCCAGAACACGGGGAAAAACAGGAACACGGTGCAAGCATTGAGGGTACGGCCGACTTCACCAACGAATTCGTCGTCCCAGGTGATCTTGGCCGGCACCTGGCCTTCGCCGTAGTAGCTAGGCCTGGCAGGGTCCCAGAAATCGTCACGCCTGATGGCGCGGAGGGTCTCAGCGGGGTTGATCGACCAACGAGGTCCGAGGGCGAAGCCAATAACACGGAAGGTCTATAAAGGCGGTGTCAACGTTGTTCATATTGCAATAATAGATCGCTTACCTCGAGGAGAATGGAACCACGGGGAGGAGTGACGACGTATTGCTTCCTTCCGGCGAGGAGAACGAATGGCACCAAGACGAAAATGGCCGTCGGGACCAAGAAAGCGACCCAATAACCATTGTCACGAGCAAGGAAGGAGGCGGAGATGGCACCGCAAGAACCGAAGTTGATTGCGGCATAGAACCCTAGAAGATGTGTGAGCAACGGGGTTGGCCTAAACGGGGGAGGTGGGAACATACAGAGGTACATCGACTGGATAGTCACTGCAGGGGACTTGATGACGACCTCGCCGGAAGGCAGGGTTTCTACGAGGACGCCCCGGGTTAGATTTGATTCGCAGCAATTTTTGCTTCAGCAGCTCACCTTTGCGCAGCTTTCCAGTGTATTGTTCAGCAATCATGGGGGACACGTTGGCCTTGATGGCACTGCAGACGACATTTTAGAGGATTGATCGTACTAACAGTACCAGGAGATGCATACCCGGCACCGAGACCCATGATAATGATAGAGAGAATAAGAAGACCCAAAGCAGTGTTGCTGTTCTCCAGAGATGCGGGAGACGCAGATGCGACGAGGACGACGTGACCGATCAAGCAAACGATGGAGAAGATCATAATGGTCTTGTATCGGCCCCAGAGAGTATCGGCAAGAATGCCACCGACGAAAGGCGTGACGTAAACCCAGAAACTGTTAAACTGAATAGGAAACTCAGCAACGAGAATAAGGGCGATTAATCGAGAGTAAGACCCACTGTCCGGATAGCGAATGACTTCTGTTGACCTTTACCAAGAGCACCTGCGACCGTGTTGCCAAGGCGCGCGATCTTGGGGACTGAACCGTTGTTGGAACCCTTAGGGATAGGGAACTGGATGTAATTATTGTAGATGTTGGTCGTGCCGTAGTAGGTCCATCTGCGAGACGATGAGGCGATGAAAAGAGATCACTGAATAGTCAACAACTCACCGCTCGGCGAATTCAACAATGACCACCAGCCATGCTGTGTAAGGCAGGCGATCCGCAACGTGCCTCAGGGTGGCGAGCTCATGCTCAGTAACACCCTCGGAGCCAGCAATAACACTGGAACCATCGGGTTCACCCTGGTACTGGTGCTTCTCATCGATGGAGCTGGCGCGACCGAGGGCCTTGTCGTCTTGAGCCTTCTCTGCCATCGCTGGAGGTGGACGTTCCAAGTAGGAAGCGAATCACACAGGTGTCATACTTATAAACTGTTGCAACCTGGATGGAGAACTATCTCCTGCACACGAGGGAAAGTTGGTGCACATGGAGCGACGCTTCTTTGCTGCATGCCAAGCCCACCGATTGTCGTAATCGGGCGGTGCGGCGTTATGGATCAATGCGAAGCGCATGGTGACAGGAAATTTTAAGCGTCCAAGGATGATGATGGTGTGAGAACTTCAACGTTTCTGTGAGAACTGGCCTCTGGACAGATTGCACCATGATTGTTGGAAATTCGTTGTGAGCTCGCGTGTACCTCGGCGTTTGTGCGCCTCATGGTTGTGGCGGAAACGGGGGATGGAAGTGCTACAACGTGATGCCCGAGGTTTGCACCTATTGCTCAACTACCCCGCAGCCAAGCAGGCCCAAACTGACGCGGTGCTGCAATTGACCGGCAACTACGGAGCCGTAGATGGACATCATGGATTGAGCGAATGAACGAGGTTGGATTCTGGCAACGAACTATCATGTTTCTTCTGACGCCTACATACGCTGATCTGTCGGAAGGATCCAACCTTGCCAGCGGTGGTATAACTGCACTAGTCTGATGGAGTAACCCTGGCCCACATGGTCCTCCGCAACATCTGGGCGGATACTGTGCCTCGATATTATATACCATCCATTCAATATACATGATCCCTGATCCAATTGACAGCCCTCGCCCTCCTGCCGATCTGCCTCTTGTCCTGCTCGTCTGGTAGTTCTGACTCTGGCTCAGCCTTGGGAATCGACACCGCGTCTGTGTCAAAATCGATCTCTAGCGTCGGCACAAAATGTTGCGTCTTCCCCTGGATCCTTTCGTACACGGTGTAACCTGAGTAGAGTATGATATAGAGCGCAACTCCGATGTATGTGGCGACGACGTTCTGCGCGGGGTCTGAGTAAAAGTAGGAATGGGAGATGCAGGAAACAGCGTCACCTTTGCCTCGAATGGTTCCTGTTTCACAGCGGCGTACCCCTGTGCAATGAACATGAGTGTTCCGAGGATGACGACGCCGATGGGGAGGATGGGGTATAGGGGCTGTCGGTATGGCAAATCCGCTAGCGATCGTCCTTGGGCTTTATAAGCATAGCGGAAACGGAAGGATATGAGACCAATGCTAGTCCAGACGAGCAGCGCAGAGATTCCAGTAATGTTGAGTAGCCAGGTAAACACGATACCCTCGCCCCAGATCGTAGTAAGGAATGTCAGGGCGGCAAACGCGAGTGACATACTACAAGTTGTTCGCAGATTAGTCTATAATGCAGGTCATTGCATGAAAGAACTCACAGGAGTGCAGGGACCGGCACTCCCCGTCGATTGACCCAGCCGAACACTCGAGGTGCATGCCCAGCACGTGCGAGAGCCAGGAGCATCCGGGAACTTGCGAAGAAGCAGGAATTCGTGGCGGAGAGCACGGCGGTCAAGAGAACCGCGTTGATGACATGGACGCCGGCGCCGAATCCAGCGCGAGCAAAGACGACGGTAAGCGGCGACTCGATACCGCCAAAGGAAAAAAAGGCAAAAACGAATGTTTGAGCAAATGCTGAGAAGCCGCCGATGAATGCCTGGCCATCGTGAAAGTTTGAAAGGCCCTGAATGTCAGCATGTCAGTGGAGCCGCGGTCATGCGATAAAAAAAGCACAAAACAGACAGGTCCAGGGTGATTCTTGACTCCACCCCAATCGTAGATAAGGCCGACGAAGATGAAGACGATGATCATGAGAACTTTTATGAGGGCCAGCCAGTACTCAGATTCGCCTGACATAATATTGGATGTGTCAGGTGGAATCGCGACCAAAATAACAACGAATGCTGACCGTAGACACGGACATGGATAAGCTGGAGAAGGAATATCGGGATTATGATTATGATGGCCCAGTGCCACGCCTTCAGCACCGGCGTCCAGTACTGCCGGCGAGCGCGTCAATGTTGTCCACTCGTACCGCAGTCGCGATAGTGCGTACCTGAAGGATGATAGCAGCAGCGGTAAGTTCGCTGGCTAGAAAATTACGTAACGTTAGATCCATTTACATTGTGAACGATACCGTCACGTACGAATGGAGAGACTCCTTCATTAAGAAGAATCTATGAGCGCCGACATCTTAAGGTTTGACATAGTCCGAAGAATGCGCACCATTGTAACCAGTAATTCCATCCTGCATGCGTATCAGCAACGGTATTCACCAATTCAGTGACAGTATCGCGACACGTACCCAATGTGAACCCAAGTGCAGGAGATACAAATCTAGTTCCAAATACTGAAAACGCGCCCGAAACGGGAAACTTGGACGACATCTCTCCTCTGAAGTTGACCTGACGTTAGTATATGTACACTTTGATAGGTCACTCGTACACTCACAGAGTAATCACGACGGAATAGACAAACAATCCGACCACAAAGTACGACAGAAGAGTGCTTCCTGGGCCTGCTAGTGCGATTGACTGTCGTCGTGGAGAAGGTAAGTGGCCGCTCCTGCGAGTGAAAGAGTATACATACGGCGCCTGCGCTCAAGAAAATTCCGGTGCCAATAGTTCCGCCAATAGCTGCGTGAAATCTCAGTCTTCAAGAACGCCTCGGAGCATGGCGCCACGTACCAATCATCATCAAGTGCCGACTGTGCATACCCCTCTGCGTAGCATTGCTTTCATTCGCTCCTGAGGATATCTTCTGCCATAGTTTTCCTGCTTTCGAAGTTGCCTGCGGTGCGGTGTCCGCCACATGCTTCTCCGTGTCGTAGCTTGACTGCTCAGATGGAGCCTTCTCCGGGCTGACGATGGCGGACATCGGTGAGTGCAATGAGAGGGATCAAGCGCTCAGACGCGTTGCATACATAGGGCTCAGACAAGTGTAATTTTTCGCTTCGGCACATGGCGCCATCGAAGCGCCATTGATCATGATGTCGAAGGGATTAAGCACCGTGATTTAGCGCACTCAAATTCAGAACTAAAGGGGATACACACGTGCAGATAAGGAAGATCACTGTCCCACTGGTGTCATAGAACGATGTTTGAGGCGATTGGACTGCAGCGGCGCAGGCAGGAGATACCAAAGAGATATGAAACGCACATAGATCGTCCCAGCAGTACATAGAGCAAAGAAATCAGCGATTTTGCTCCAGATGAGCGTCGGAATTGATGATATGATGGTAGCAGTCACTAGCTCCAGACGAAGTGTCGATTCAAAACAAGTTCCTTTACCAGAGCGAGAATTGTAGCCCTGGACTGATCAAGTTCGCTAACTTACATATCAAGCGGTTCAGAAAGTGGTGGCATCATGCATGAGACTATTCGACGCACTAAAGTTTAATCAACACCGAGGACCGAGAACTGAAAATAAGAGCGACCTCGTGGAGTTCTAGACAAGGGAGACAGATTGAACGCTCATCATTGCGTCAACTTCCGAAGTCATCCGTCACCCGTGTATATCAATCATCTAGTCCCTGGATGGCGCCTAGGCTTGGATTCTTGGAACTTGAAAAAATGTGAGGACAAATCTCGAGGCTCGAGTCTCGACACTGGGTTTAACGCCCCATTGTTCAAACGGGGAAAATTCTGCCAAGTAGTGAAAAAAGTTGAGCCGTTCAAGGATCGGCGGTTGCGATGCGTTCCTGCATTTCGGATATCCAATGACTTCGGGTTCCTGGTAACTAACTACCCCGGCGGGGAACCAGAACCAACGCAAGCGTCATTGATCATGACGGCGTTTGATGCCGGACGCGGACGGACCGCGACTATTTATTTATTTTCTCCGTCGCGAACTTCAAAGAGATGCTGCAGCCTGACAGTGCTTGGAAAACACACTTGGAGGAATCTGTAACTTGAGTTGGACATCACAGAAAACCGGACTTGATGAGTTCAAAAATGTCATCACTGACGTTCATTTGGACCGCCAGATACTGCATAGGTCAAAAAAAGGCATCCTGAGCTTGTAAAGGTTCAGGGAAGTTGCATGTCTGCCTTCCGGGAGACCAGAGGACAGGGAAAGGGTTACATTTAAATTACCGTGAAAACTTTACAAACAACGCACATGATACGCCTACTGAGATGGGGTATATATAGGATCCAATCAATTTCAACCTGAAGAATATTGTTAGAATTCTGAAGTAGTGCGGATGTGGTTAAAAACCTACCGCCACCACAACCGCCACCGCCACAGCCACCACCGCCACCGCCACCACCACCCCCTCCACCACCCCCTCCACAACCGCCACCAGCACCGCATGCACCTCCTGCCATGGCATCGATAAGAGTCAAACCAACCTCAGTGAAAATGTCAAACATACCGGCACCACAGTTGGCCCCTCCAACGCCGCACGCACCGCCACCCTAGATATAAAAAGAATGGCATGAGGATAAAAAGATAAGCCAAAATGTGACATGAAAACCCGCCGCAGCACATCCACCGGTCCCAGTCCCATTGGCGCTGTACACCACATGCCCAGCTGGAGCTGCGCACCCTGCGCCGCCGTAGCCCGGACCGTACCAGAACAAGGGCACCGGCATCAAGAACGCGGCGTCATGCCGTTCGTCCGCCCGCCGACGCTCCTCCGCAGTCATCTCCTGACCCTTCCCTTTCGACTTTGTACTCGCGCGTTCCGCCAACTCGCGTTCCTGCCGCTTCCTGAATTTGGCACGCCGGCGCTCCTGCGCAGCTTGTCCCTTCTGCTTGTGATGGAGAACAAAGACGGCATTGTGGTCACTTGGGTGCGTCGCGGCCCGGAGGTCCTCGCGACCAGCAGGAGGGACGAGGTAGGACGGATCGGATTTCTTGTAGTTTGCCACGAGACGAGAGAGCCGCTGGCCGACTGTCTGGCCGGGTAACGGGCAGCCGCAGTGGGTATAAGGAATGTTGAAGCGATCCTGGATTTGCTCGTTAGAAACGCCGGGAACTTCATGTAAAAGGGATAGAGCTTACTTTCCATGCGCGACATGTTATATCAAAGGCTGTCGCCAATGCGTCTTCTTCGACCTTGTCGTCACTTCGAGCAGCCTCAGCGGCGAAATTCAAAGAGTAAACATTACGCACTGGTCAATGAAACGCCCAATGTACTTCCCACAATCTACATTGTATGTATTTCCCAACAGCTGATGTGTGTGCCACGCAAGATCGATGTCAAGCGTCGGGACATAGAATGTCACGGGCGATGCAGCCATGAGATCGAGAAACCTGAGCGTCATGACTATTAGTCGTTGGTTCTTGGGGGGCAAATGTAACCTACGCGTGATAGCGCGCAATCGAGTGCTGGAGAGCTACCTCGTCCTCCTGGCTATCAAAGAAGTGAGGCTCCGTCCAGTGCAAATCGTGCATCTTCTTCACGAAAGACCCCTGGCGAAGAACCTATGGCATTGCGCTCTGTCAGACCTTATCCTGGTCTCCGGAGAAGATGAACGAGACACACAGCACCGGCTAGGTCGACGGAAAATATCTCGCCGTCCGTGTAGGCCGACAATATCCGTTTGAGCCTGTAATATACGACGGCATCGCCATATTAGCAAAGTGCACAGGTGTCATGGAAGTACGCACAAATTACCACCCCCTCCCTTCATCTTCGCCCCCATGGCATATTTCACATTCTCTATATCGTATTTGGACCTTTCCAGGATCGACATGACCCACTCCTCCTCCGGTATATCGCCGACCTTTGCCTCAGTTTGGCCATCCTTATTACGAGCCTTCAGCGTGCTGTGCATCAGCACCGAATCCTTGACGAGCTTCGCCCGCGCGGCGTCTGCTCCGGAATACGCCGTCCGTAGTGTGCCTCTATAGCAACTTTGAGCTATATGTCAAGCATGAAAGGTGAAGGCTTACGCAAGGTATCCTTTCCATTTGCTTATTTGTTGTTCCCGAGCGAGATCCTCAGCGATCTTCCGTACACCAAGCACTGCCTTCGTGATGTTCGGAACGTCCTTGCATTCTGGTTTCGGACAGCGAACGCTGAAAGCCTGCTGGAGATACCCCGTACCCTCCGTGTTCATGTAAGCTAGATGCGCGTTAGCTAATGGAATAACACTAGTCCAAGTGAAAACGTACGGATTTCGATCAAATTCCAGCACTTGGGACAGCGAATATCCCGAGCTTGATGGAGCCGAGCATCTTCGAGAGGATCAAATGGTTTACCCGTCCTCGTAGTCCAGGAGTCTACTCGAGCCTTTGTCGGTTCGCCCGTTAGAAGTGCTTCCAGGTCAGGGCTTGACTGATTCGCTCATGGTAAGCAGTAAGAGGTGAAGAAGTGGAGCGAGACGACAGACCAATACAGATGAGAAAATGGGCGTGACCACCAAGAGATATTGAAGGGCGGATACTCTAAGGCAGTCTTCGTAGTACCAGCTGTCGTGTCGAATTCGGTATTGCAAATCGAGGAATAGTCAACGAGGGAACGAACCCGGGATTGAGCATGTAGGCATGCCACACCTGAAGTTATCAAGTAAGTGTAAGTTGTGCGTTATCCATCATAGAAATGGACTAACCATAAGCACGTCTAGAGGCGGTAGGAAGTCGATCGCCGGTTTATCCGTTGCTCCGTACGGCAACGAACCGCACCACAGTGAGAACCTGCCAGCACCAGATATCGTTCAGCACGGTTGGTCCAACTTACTGAACCGCACATCATATTCAAGCGTTGATGATAATGCTCACCGTTCAACAGCTCGCCCTACAAACCACCCCCACCGTCGCTCCTTGTCCCCCGGAATAAAGGGAATTATTCCGTGGTTATAATATAGCGCTGTGTCGAGCGTCTCGATCTCATCTCGTAAAGTGGCAAAGGCATGTAGAAGCGATAGATGGCCCTTCAGCTGCTGTATCGTTACGAGAGGCGCGGGTGTACGCTGTTGCCCGATCTTGAACTTCTGAATGAACGCGTAGGTGGGTGGTGGGTCATTGCTGCCATTTGGATAGTCGGGAACCTGGGAAGCAGCCGCGGTATACGTGGGGGGCACTTCCATGGTGTTGGATGATTGCACTGAAATCGAAACTGGCCTTTATTATCATGGTCAAGCACAGCCAACTATGCGTTGGATGGGGAAAATTATGCTGCCCATTAATCCATCACGTCAACCTATTTTTGTACCGTTCACTTGACCTAGGGTCCCTTGAGGCTATGTGCATTGTCACGATTCAACTCGCATGTGTCTCTTGCAGCTTGAGGCTGGAACTGGGCTGAGCTCGACTTATGGCTTTCTGTCAATCACAAGGCGCGAAATGCGCGCTACTAAGTTGCCTTGATGTTGTCACCCCCTTGTGGACTACTAACACTGGCTGGAACTCCGAGTCTGTTTGACGGACCTCTTTTCCTCTCCTGGTGGCCACATCGTGTGTTATGGATTATATCGCAAGTAGCCTTCACCAGCGCAAACTTTCCGGTCTTCAAAAGTTGAGGTCATCGAGCGTCCTCCGCAGTCCACCGTTCTGAGGATCAGGCATCAGGAACACTGGGGAAAGGGCTGGAAAGGGTCCTAAAATGCCTTGCGATGATGTCGGAAACAATTCGATTTCAAATTGAGCCGACACCGGCTGGTGTACTCTTAGACTTAAGTTACGAAGGCCTCGAGACCTTCCAGCGCTATCCGCATAAATACCGACGGATGCTGATGGCAATGACGACCAGGTAGCTGGGTCTCGCAATCATGATGGACTCGCCCCCCGCGTACTCGACTTCGCCTCCTTCTACTCCGGCAACTTCAACGACCAAGGAGCCATCGGCGTCCAAAGCCGCTGCATCTACCTCCGAGCAACCCCCAAGCTACACCGACACCGACACCTTCACGACGTCATTCAGCATCGGGCGCACACGTACCTCTAGGCCGTTAGTGAATGTCGCACAGCTCAAAGGCCATCTGGCGCTCCTGCAGGCGATCGTCGAGCTGCGCGCCCACATCGAGGGACCTGTTAGCAATTTCGGCAATGGCATGGGCAATGACGATGATGATGTTAAGGAAGGAAATGTGGCAACCAAGGGCGATGTCAATGACACGGAACCGGAGAGTGCGAGTGCAGACTCTTCCTCTGCGCCCCCGTTGATACCGCGCTACTTTGCACAGAGATGGGTGTGGTTTGTTGGCCTTGCTGTTGACAGGTGCGTTGTCGTCGTAGTGCCGCGTGAGCGTGATTTTGCTTATCCACGACTGCCTTCTTTGTTCTTTCCATAAGATTCGAGAAATGGTGTCAGTCGTTTCAATCGCTTCCGTTGGCGGCTGAGGGTGATTGCCCCCCTGAGAGCGAGAAGTCTGAGAGGCTCAACGAGGCTGTGGCGACAGATCACTTGCCACCACTGGACGTCCTCATGGTCAGCACCCCGTCATCTTCGTGGCAAATAGAGCTTGAAACTCACGGACGCCGCTTCTTTGGTTTTCAACGTAGGTCTGGCACTCGTACATGTTGAGCCCCGGGTACGCACTGCCACGTCATCTGTACCGCTGAAGCAGTACTCTCAACTCGCGAATACGTGAAATCTTAGGTGGTACGCCGAAGACCGCACGCGCCTTCCCGTTCTCCAGCACCTCGGGGACATCGAACGCACTTTTGCGTCCTCTCTTGTGCGTATCTCCATCCATCCCCTCCGAGTTCCTGACCGAACTTATTATTTCTTTCTTTCTTTGTATTTCGTTCATCCCACACAGGGCTCCGGACTCAAAGAAATGCTAGCCGCTGAACCCACAGCCGCGCGTCGCAGAATCTGGAGCGATCGCACAGGGCGGCCCTTCGACGTACTGGAAGACGTGCGCACGAACACGAGCAAGGCGGTGCAGTGCCCACGGTGCCTGAAGGACGTCGACGCTCGTAAGTCCCCTTCCCTCCCACCTCCTTCCATCCTTCATGTGAATTGATCCACCCCTCCGCAGCGTACATGAAACCCGAAGGCAAAGGCTACCTTCAGCACAGCTTCACTGTCTACTGCCCGTGCACGCCGTCAGTGGGAATCACGAAACAGGACCTTGCAGCGCGGAAGTTCGTGGCGGATGCCGTGCGTGGGGGAAGCGACCTCGACGACGAGACGCCATGGTCTGCAGGGGAGTGTTTAGCGTAAGTACTTCCCCCGTGAAGTTGCTTGCCAGTGCCATCATCCTATTCCCCGTCATTCAATTTCCCGTCTACAAGTTGTACGTCTACCTACTTCTCCCCCAAATTTTTCCCTCGAAGTTTCTCGTAGGTCATTGCGGTCAGTCACTAACAACGAATGAAAAACCGACAGAGGAACGCTACGGACAGCAGACACCCCAATCGACCTCGCACGCGGCGCACGCATCAAAGACCTCGTCCTCAGCACGTGGCTGTTCAGGACATTTCGGCCACGTCTGCCTGTGCCCGAAACGGAGTGGGCGCGAACTGTGGTGGGAATCGCTGGATTCCGTCTCGAGAAGCTGCGCGAGGCGCTTCCCGTCTCTGATGGCACGAAGACGAATACGAATACGAAGGGCAAGGACAAGGATAAGCGACGAGGCGTGCCAGAAATTTTGAAGAATAGGATATTCTCGGCGTACGTGGACGACCGGCCATTCTCGGTGGAGCTCGTCGGTGCAGTTAGTTTTTATTTCCTTGTCATCCCGAGCTCCTGTTTACGCTTACACTCATGATCCTAGGTGATTCGCCAAAATTCCTTTGCACAGAAGATGCGTGCGCTCGGATGGACGGATAGCTCTTTTGACGCGGACGAGGCAATGCGACATGCGATTGCGCGGTACCACGCGTTCCTGGACCTCATGGCCTCCGGGTCCACGTCCTTCTGCGTGCCGACGCTCGATATCGATCTCGCGTGGCACACGCACCAACTCATGGGGGAGCTGTATAATGGTGAGTGTATGAGGCATGTAGGGCGGTTCGTGGACCAGTAAGTCCAAATTCAGTCCCATCATATATATGCTACCTGAAATTGAGACGGATGCTGACTCTGGATTATGACATGCAGTGACGACAAAGTGGAGGAACACAAGCTCTCCTCGTCGTTCGACCTCACCAGCCGCGCGTGGGAGGTACGTTCCTGTCCGACATCTCTTTCAAATTCCTCTACTTATTTATATTATCAAACTCCACCCACCAGGCGCGCTTCGGCGTCCCCTACACCCACTGCGGGTGTCCCGTCCCAAGCCTCTCGCTCAGCGAGCGCCTCAAGTCCCGTTTCACGTCCTCCGAGTCCAAGAACCACAACCACATCGCCTACACACCGATGCGCGTACGCGCATCCACGCACCCAAGCGAGCACAACGCCGTCGTATACCTCGGCAATGCGACATTCAAGGCCAGCATGGCCGCGCAGCGCCAGCGACGCATGGTTCTCGCGGACCAGCAGAAGAATTTTGGGAAAGGGAAATCCAAATCCAAACCCAAGGAGACGTACAGGGAATACGCCTGGCATGCACCGGCATTCTTGACCCCGATACCGGTGTACACCTCCACGTGCGCTGCGCACGACGGACATATTGAGTACGGCGCCACGGATGGTGGGGGTGCGTTTGGGGCGTGCGAGGCTGTGGTGGTGCCGGTTACCAATAGCGGTCAGTTGGTGTCTGTCTACTAGGAAGGAGTATGATCTGACGTGATGCTGATTGCTGTGTAGACTTTATTTTGCAGAGCACCATTGGAAGCGGGGACGGTGGTGGAGGTGATGGGGGTGGCGGGGGTGGTTGGGGTGACGGGGGCGATGGGGGTGGTGGGGGCGACGGGGGTGGTTGCGGTGGGTGTGGTGGTGGGTGTGGAGGGTGTGGTGGAGGTTGATTACGCAGGTATTTGGCGGGCGGGTGGGGGGGGTAGGGTTGTATTTTTGTTGTACTTGGTATACGTACGTGCTAGGACACTCTGTAACAAGTACTTATCCTGAGTGTTGTAACTGTTTGAATGGTAAGTAAATTATGAGTCTATGTTCAGATTTGCTGTGATTTATCTTCAAGTTGCTGCGCTCCTGAACCCGATACTGTAGAAAATGACAAACGATAAGTCTACAGGTAGTGATTAGTGAAAGAATAAGTAGGTAGGGCAAGAGAAAGGGTTACCTTCGGTTGAGAGAAAGCCTCACCTCAGACACGAAGTTTAAGACGACTGAGGAGACGGTTTGCCGGTAGGGCGAATGTATAAAGAGAAAATTTTCAAGTTCAGTATAAAGTATAGCAAACTGACGAGCAGCGCCACGACGGTCAACGTCGTGGCGCAATCGTATCCACGGTAACGGAGATAGGAAATGATCTAAAAATGGAATTGATCGGGCTGAATGAGTCGTGAAAAGCAGCGTTGGACCCAGGACGATTATACAATTCAAATTGGGAGCCTTTATCATGGACGTACTCGGATGATGAGCGCTATGTAAGTACCAGAGCCAACCGATGTGGCCAGACTCTAGTGGGGGGTTGAAGTTGTCGCCATCAGCGGCCCATCAATCCATCACTGCAAGTCGATAACGGCGACGACCACACAACAACTTCCAGACTCTTTCTACATTTGAACGATTGTCGTCAAATCGTTCAAAGATTCTGGATTCGAGACTAGCCAGATGGCGAAATGTTGTGATGCGCAATTTGATCAAGTTCTGGTTCAAAAAAAGCCGACTATCGATATCTCTGGCTCAACTTCACTGTAGGACTTTATTTATGGCAGGCCTTCGCAGGATTCTTGAAGTGTAATTGTGGGCTTGTATTTCGAGCTTGACAAATGACTATGGGTGTTATCTGCTGGTTTCGTATTGCTTGCTGCTCTCGTACATATCAAGGTCGCGCGACCACATGGAGCTGTGTGGTCGCGACTCAGCCTATTCATGGATGATAGCAGCGCCCCCCAGGGATGGTTCTTACCGCCATGATATGCCCCCATGTTGGTGTGTACTGTATCTATTTATTACAACCACATTGCGCGCTCAATTATGTATATGAAAATAGGTCTTCAGGATTACATGCGGCTCGACCACTTATAAGGTCAAAGGAGGCAAACAGCATGGCTATCGAGTAACCGACTCGTGTTCCCGTCTAGCTCGTCCAGTCTCTCCTTATGGTGCTCGCTACCAAGTTTCTGGCCTTCGTTGCCGCGAGTTTGAGTCTCGTTGGAGCTGCGGTGTTGGAGGAGAGTCACAGGGCTCCTGTTGACCCATGCGCCACCGTCGCCGGCAAGAAATGGGTTTCCCCGAAGGAGGTCCGGGCCTGCTACCAGTCGATCAAGGTGGACGAGACCCTCAAGGGGAACGTAAGGCAAGCCTCCCTGCCTTCGCATTGCAGATTCTCACCTCTTGTACGTTGCAGATTATTGAGGTCATCACCAAAAGCCTTGCCTTCCACACGTCCACAAACTATGAGATCAGAGCGCCCCAGCCTTTCACCAACGATGTCCATGAAGATATCCTCGCGGACCTCGCACGAATCAAGTATACGCAATACGCCTCTGATTATGACCTTCACATCGAACTGTCTCGTGCTCTCAAGCGCATGAACGACGGCCACGTCGTTTGGGTTAACCTCTGCTACGCGTGTATCACTTTTATCCCTCGATTAAAGTTTTACTGACAATGTGAATCACAGGATTCGGCCTTCGTCAACTACCTGCCTCTTCCGCTCTCTCTTATCACGGCCAAGGATGGCTCCCAGAACGTCCACATTTCTCCCGAGGCGTTCACCGTTGCCAGTGCGGAATTCCCTGACCAGATTCAGTTCTGGCAGGATTCCCTTAACTGGCCGCTGACCGGAAAGCTTCAGTCGGTGCGTCATTGGCTTTATCTATTATACAGCAAGCCTGGTTTCTCATCTCTACACATAGCTCGCAGGCGCCAAAGTCCTCCTGATCAACGGCCGCCCGCCGTTCGACGAGGTTAACGACAATGCCGCAATCGCCGGAAGCTACCAGTCCCTTGCCACGCGTCAAAACGGGTGAGTTCTACCTATTACTCCCATCCATTTTGTACGCTGACACACGGCGATAGATTCTTCTCGAGCTACGTGGCTGCCTCCGCCGGCTGGGCATACCTTCTGGGTCAGTTCGCCCAACAATCGCTCCCTCTGAGCGACAATGCCGTCCTCACCATTCAGCGTGAAGGCCACCTTTTCCCCGAGATTGTCAATGTACGCCATGATCATCCCTGTACTTCGCTCGATATCGTAACTGATCCCCTTGTGTAGATCCCTTACCGTTCTCGAATTGGCTCTGCCGTCCCATTCACCGATGGCAAGTCTTACTTCGCCAACAACTGTCGCGCTGTCAATGGCACCAACGGA
>JABCKV010000144.1:0-44157 GCA_018282005.1 Asterophora parasitica
GGTAAGAATGCTATCTCCGAGCTCATTTCTCTTCTCGCGCGGAAGACCACATACGGCATTGTCTCCCCTTTAAAGGTCAACAACCATGAGTTTCACGGCGCATCATGCTCTCCCTCTACTGGACATTTGGTGTCTGCTTGCTCTACGCATGCACAGCTCTTGGGTCTGTTCTAAGGAACTTCCAGGTTACCCAACCAGTTGTCGTTCCTCGTGACGCCAAACAGTGTACGATTAAAGTGCTCCAGTCTGTGGTTTGGCTCCTCTTCGTTCGGCACATCCTGATTGCAGTCACCTAGACGAGACTTTGCTTTCTCGTATGGCAGGTATGTCTTCGTACGGCTCCCTTCTAATCTTTATCTGAGCGAGAATTACTAGCGCCGAGGTCGTTCAACTCAAGTAAGGTCGACCTCACAATCATTGCAAATGAGGTCGATAACGATGTGTCTGGCAGTCCTCCAACTGATTGTGGTCCAATCGGCTCTTGGGCAGCCATCACGCTAAACTTGACAGTCACTTCCAACGGCACACAATACGACCGTCTGGGCCATCTTACTTTCCAGGGCGTCGAGAGTAGGTCGCCTACTGTATTTCATATATTATGACAGCTCACCCCCTATGCCTTCAAGTCTGGAGAACATCGACACCCGAACCTACGCGTGGAGACGGGATCATCTGGACTTACATCAAAGATGTGTCGCAATACACGCCGTTGTTTGCGAAACCCGGGACTTTTATATTCCAGCTCGACAACTTGGTCCAGCCCGGTCTCGATGGTGTATATTCAAGTGAGTGCTCGTTCTTGGGCTGCCGTCTGGGCTGCCCGTATTGACTTACGGTCAAGCGGTCGTGCACGCGACGTTCTATGCCTCCTCATACAAGAACCCGCCTGCGAAGAAGGCCGATCTCATCATCCCTCTCTCAACACTGGCGAACAATACTGGCAGTCAGGCGTCCGTTCCACCGAGCTTTTCTGTCAGTTGTCATACTTCACGACTGTGTATACACCCCGTTGAATTTTCTGCAGCGAAATGTCACTTTGCCAAGAAACACTGTCAAAGTGTCCGCAGAACTGTTGGCGTCTGGCAACGGCGAGGAAGAATTTTGGGTACGTGCTCATCAAGTTTATGGAAATATTCATAATAGGTTCTTTCACAGTACTTGAACGCTGCAAACAAATTTCTGCCAAGTTTACCGGATGATACGACCTATGGGCAAGGGCCATTCCGAGAGGTCCGGCTACTCATCGACGGCAAACTAGCGGGCGCTGTACTGCCGTATCCCGTCATCTTCACTGGAGGTATCCTCCCCAGCCTTTGGAGGCCAGTGTATTCCTTCGATAGCTCTTTCATTATTGATTGCTGAACTTGCCCTGCAGGCCCATAGCTGCATATGGTGCACTAGATCTCCCGTCGTACTTCATCGACGTAACGCCCTTCGTTCCGTTGTTGACGGATGGGCGACCTCACCAGTTCACCATTGACGTCGTATCCGCTGAGAGCGATCATAAAATCCTTCAGAATTGGTATGTTTCTGGCCTGCTGCAGGTCTTCACCGACTCTTCCCCTAAGCCTACAACGGGGAAGATCACCGTCCACGATGCACCCCTATTCGCCCAAACTTCAGAAAGCGGTGCCAGTGGGAATGGATGTGTCGACATCTTCGTCAAGGCTACTCACAAGCTCCGTGTTGAGGCTTATTTCACGAGTGGAAGCGGAAAGTCCACCCATGCTGTCTGGACTCAAGATCTCGCCTACTCCAATCAGCAGAGTTACAGAGACCATGCGAATAACCAGGTGCGACTGATCTTCAGAAATTTGTTTGTCCACTCGCTGACGATTTTACAAGGTTCTGCGCCAAAAGGCCTCAGGTCGCGCGTATTCAACCCACAACGGCGTCCCTTCTGTCGTCGATGTTTTCTCCTACCCATTGAACGTCGATTTCGCATACTTAGGTCCAGACCAACGAAACTGTGGGCCGTTATTTGGTCTCTTCTGTGGATACAAATTCAACTTTCACTTTCCCTGTTACAGGGACAACTCGCGTCGATCATTCTTACGACCGAGTCTTGCTTCCTAGTCCCCTGTCCATTGAATCGACGATCCAAGAACATCAGGTCGCTGGTACGTGCCTTGCTCACCAACAATCTCGTCCATTGACGTCTTGTTGTGTTGCCGCTTGAAGATGGATTTTTCCAAATCAAGGCCGGTGGAAACTTTGGTAATGGTACCAACAACAATACTTTCGCCTACGCCGATCTTGCTGGAAACACATACATCCGCAAAGTCAATGCGGCTCTCAACGTCATCACCTTGAATGTGGAGAGTGGCACGCTGGAACATGTTGGAACGACAGGCTATTCTTCGAGCATTGCCGGAGTCCTACCGCCTTCCCTTTATGCGGGCGCGCGCTTCTCAGGTGGGCGTGGCCTCCACATTCGGGTCTGATTATACCCTTGGTAGAAATTTATGTTGTGTTTCAATGTGAAATGTCCCGCTAGGTGTACACCGGCGTATGGTGACTATTTTAATCAGTTATTTACATTCCAGTCGTCCCACACTTAGGCGGGAAATACTCACAACATTCAGAGCCTTTAAAGCTTATCGTGGTAGGTATCAAGTGCCGGGATATCAGTCTATAAAAATCCATTAGTTCGAGTTGAGATACAATGGGACCACCACATACCTTGAGACCCTTGCGGGTACGGATCTTTGTGACGATTTTCTCGAGCTTGCTTCCCTTCTCAAGTGGCGCTGGGCAAAGTCGAACTCAGTAACGATGCATTACAAGCAGTGCAAGAATACTTACATCCGCTCATGGTCTCCCAGTGGTCGAACACGGACTGGGGGAAGCCCTTGCCAGCTGTGTGCGCGCGGAGATCACCGTTGAAGCCGAAGGACTCGGACACGGGGAGGTAAGCCTTGATTGTGAACATAGGTGTTTCATAGCGCTGCTCCTCAGAGAAGACCTGGCCACGACGCTTGTTCAGGCAGGAGTAGACACCACCAATGGCGTCCTCAGGGCACTGGATTTCGACTGCAAGAATCGCAAGTCGGTCGACAGAAAGGTACGATAACAAGAGCGACAAACCAAGGTAGATAGGCTCCTGGAGGCCGGGGTCGGCGAACAGGGAGGCCGCGTAACAGGCACGACGCATGGTGGGGATAAGCTGTCCTCCACCACGATGGATAGAATCGGCGTGAAGCTACAATGGCGGAATAAGATGCCGCGAGGATTAAAAAGGCATATGAAGAAGGCGTACCGTAACGTCCATAATGTTGTAGCGGATACCGCGGACGGTCTCCTCAGCGCAGACACCCTCCTTAGTGGCCCACTGAAGGGCGGCAATACAGGAGTCCTTGATTTCGTTCAGGAACTGCACACCCTTTGTAACATCTACAAGCATGTTGGGGCCAGTGGTATCGGGACCGAAAGCCCAAATCTTGCGGGCTTCGGTGACGTCCCAGCCGTACTCGTCGGCGAGAACACGGGCACGGAGCTTGAAATCGTCACGAGAGCTGACCTTGCCATCCTCGATGGCCTTGACGAGCTGTTCCTCGATGGGCTGGGCCTTGACATAGAGGCGGTTGTGCTTGTTCTGGGACTTGGACAGGGCGACGATACTGGACTCGGTCTTGACGGTCTCACGGTAGGGAACAATAGGATCTGAGAACTTGAGGGGAACACCGGCGTGGTCCTCTTGGAGATCCTGAAGAATGATGTAAGAATGTCACTATAATCGACGCAAACACGGTAAAAAAAGTCTTGCCTTCAGGCAAATCTCCAAGTGGAGCTCACCGACACCGGCAACGATGTGCTCACCAGTCTCGGAAATCAATGCCTGGACAGAAGGATCGGACTTGGAGAGACGCTTGAGGCCCTCAACAAGCTTGGGGAGATCAGACTGGTTCTTGACCTCCACGGCGACCTGGACGACAGGAGAGACGGAGAACCTCATGACCCTCATGTTGTGCGCAGTTTCGGAGGTCGTCAAGGTTCCGCTTTTGAGCAGGAACTGATCGATACCGACGAGACCGACGATGTTACCGGCGGGGCAATCCTCGATAGGTTCGATGGAACTGCCCATCATGAGCACAGTGCGTTGAATGGACTTGATAAAGAGGTCTTCCGTCTTTCCAGGAACATAGTTGGGGCCCTGGATACGGATCTTCGGACCAGAGCGAACGGTACCAGAGAAGACACGACCGAAGGCGAAGAAACGACCCTTGTCGGAGGTGGGCACCATCTTGGAAACGTAGACGACGAGGGGACCCTTGGGGTTGCAGTCGCGGATACCAATGGCAGACTCGTCATCCATGGGACCCTCGTAGAGAGTCTCGACACGGTATCTCTGGGCGGTGGCGGCGGATGGGAGGTGGATGACGATCATCTCCAGGAGGGCTTCTCCAGCGGGGAGAAATTTGCGCATAACAGCTTTAAGGAGCTCTTTGCCCTCCAACTCGTGCTCTTTGGAGGTCAGCTTCACCTCGAGCTTCTCGAGCATGGGACCGATCTCGTCCTTCTTGGAGTGCATGACGACGTCGAAGATCTTGAAGATGGGTTCCAGAACGAACTGATTAAAGGCGCGCTCAAGGTACTTGCCGCCTGCTGTGGTGCCGTTGGTTGTCCACTTGCGAGTGGCGGGATTGAAGTAGTTGTCGCCCCACAGCTTGGCCATCATCTTCTCCTTGTCCACACCGAACTTTTTGCTGTATCGGTTCGCGAACTGGCGGAGAGTGAAGCCCCATCCATGAAGACCAGCGCCGAACGCGACGGTGCCTTTGTCGGGATAGACCTGAACGTCGCCGAGCGCCTCGTTATGGTATGTCGAGAGGATGACATTGACGCTCTCGATGGTACGCTGGAATGATTGGAAGAGTGCCTCCTTATCGACCTGGAGTTCAAGCAAAGCGCGGTCGACCTTGTTGATAATCACAATGGGCTTGATACGTTCACCCAGAGCCTGGCGCAAGACTGTCTCTGTTTGCACGCAAACACCTTCAACACAATCCACGACGACGAGTGCACCGTCTGTGACACGGAGTGCTGCAGTGACTTCGGAAGAGAAGTCGACATGTCCCGGGGAGTCGATCAAATTGATCAAAAATCCATTTCCTGAGGATCGGGCAGGTGAACGTACGATAAGGTAAGATATATGGTTAAGCGCACCTTCTGTTGTCTGTTTGATCGCCGGAAGTTCCTCTTTGTCCACCTCAAAGTACATCGAGATGGCGGTGGATTTAATCGTGATCCCACGCTCCTTCTCGTCTTGTCGTGTATCGGTGTGGCGCGATTCTCCCGCCTTAGCTGATGCAATAATTCCAGCTTTGGCCACCAGAGAATCGGTGAGGGAGCTTTTTCCATGGTCGACTTTGTTTGCGGTTTGCGGTAAGATTATAAGGGTCCAGCGGTACTAGATAAGCTCACCATGGGCAATGACGCTCATATTTCGGATCTAAGTTCGTGCAAGTTAAACAGCATCGCTAATTGTATCAACTCTCCGACTCACGTTGGTGGGTTTGGACATCAGCGACCGAATCTGGTCTGGAATCGCGATTCATCGTAAGCTTCACGGTGGATCGACGACGAGGGACGAGGACAATGAAGCGACTCGCCTATAGAGAAGTTACTGAGGAACGGGAATATGAATCAGAATAAGTAACTGGCAAAGACGATTGAAGTAACTCACACCATGATGGGTAGCAAGTACTGGGAGGGATGTCTGTCAAGTTCGGTGCTGGCACTGCTAGACGATGATTTTAGTGCTAGGGTCACTGTCTGGAGAAATAGTAGTCGTCGTCGTAGTCATAGTCAGTCATAGATGGCGCGGCGGTTCCGAAAAAGGGGGTTACTGGCAATTCGCAGTGTAAATTGGCTGGAGAATCCTGACGTCATGGGTTCGGTTGCGCTTCGGTTGCGCGCTGCGAAGCTCTTGCCAAGCATGGCCATACATATATTTGACGGAAACCAGCGGCGACGGACAGAAAGGGGCAGTCTTGCAGTCTGCGCAGTAGTGCACCGCGTTGGCGCTGTCGGACACTGATGTCGTGCGCCTCACGAAACGGTCCAACTGGTAAAAGAAAATATATTCAATTCTTCACCTGATACAAGATCAATATTAAAGCCCCCCGCAATCCTCGAGTGATAACTTGACGTGATATCTACATGTTGGTCTACCTGCCAGTGTTGAAAACTGGTCACCATGTTGAGACAGCGGCGTATGTTTAGAATATATCTGAGGAAGATAGCATGGCTCCGTTCGTTGACAACGTTTTCGAGGAGAAAGTTGTTCTCAACGAATCTAGAAGAGACCAACAACGGCCCCGGACTCGGGGTCAAGACCCACTTCCCAGAAACCTATAAAGATGTGTTGGTGCATTCAAGCAATCAGCGAAAATCTCACGAACCTGGGCGTGTTCCAAGACCGGGCATGGTCTGCATGTCTCCTAGAAGTGGGTATAGGAATCCTGCGCCCGCAGAAAGACGGATGGCGCGGATGGGAACCGTGAATCCTGGAGTGCCTTGTTAGCATCAAAACGTTTGCTGGGACAAGAGAGCGTACCAGTCGGGACATTCTTCAATTTGGCATCATGGGAGAAGGAGTACTGCGTCTTCGCCATACAGACTGCAAATCCAAATCAGCAAGTTGCAAGCCGCGGAGTATAAGAGCACATACTCGGCAGTCCAGCATATCCCTGACGAGTGTAAGTCTCCAGCTGCTTGCGTGCGAGTTCACTGAGCTCGATGCCGTCCGCACCATAAATCTCCTTGCAAATGACGGAGATCTTCTCCTCAATCGAAAGGTCGAGATGGTAAAGATACTTGAAGTTCGAGGGACCTTCGCAAACATCGATGACAGCCTCTGCCAAGGCACGGGCACCGATACCACCCTCAGCCCAGTGGTTGGTGACGACGGCTGCATCTGCGCCACCAGCCAAAGCCTCTTGCCGAACCAATTCAAGCTCAGCGGCAGTGTCGGAACTAAACATACCTGAGTGAATATCTTGACAAGGTAAAGTCCTCGACTACTTACGCAAACTGGTTGATAGCAACGATGACCTTGATTCCGAACTTCTGGGAGTTCTGAATGTGCTTGACGAGGTTCTTGCATCCTTCCTTAAGGGTGACGAGGTCCCCCGAGGTGTAGGTCTCATGGAGTGGTTTGCCAGGGGTAACGTCAGGCCCTCCTCCGTGCATCTTGAGCGCGCGGGTGGTCGCGACGATGATGGTGGCGTCGGGTTTCAGTCCACTAACGCGGCACTTGATGTTGCAGAATTTCTCCATACCCATGTCGGCGCCGAAGCCACCTTCGGTCAAGACGTAACCGACTCGGTCAGGTGAGTCGCCTTCCTCGGTGCCAGCAAGCTTGAGTGCGACCTTGTCAGCAAGGATGGACGAGTTGCCGTGAGCGATGTTGGCGAAGGGGCCAGCATGCACGAAGACGGGGGTACCCTGAGGCTCGATGAGCTTCTGTATACCAATTTGGAACAGAAGGCCTACTCACCTGCAGCGTCTGCATCAAGTTGGGCTTGATCGCGTCCTTCATGAGGACAGCGAGAGCACCGGAGACACCGATATCGTCGGCAGTGATGGGTTCACCCTGTTTGCTGGTCGCAACGACCATAGCACCCAGACGTGCCTTCATGTCCTCGAGACTTGTCGTCAAAGCCAGGACGGCCATACATTCACTCGCGACAGCAATGTCGAATCCAGACTCGCGTTCGTGGCCTTGCTCGGTAGGGTTGCGACCGATGGTGATTTTGCGTAGGAACCTGTCGTTGGTGTCCAACACACGGTTCCAGGTAATAGTGTCCAAATCAACGTCAAGACGTGCAAACCGGGTTATTTCCTCTGGGGTGAGGTCGTTGGGGTCTGTCTTGTTGATGCCGAGCTTCTGGAGACGCTTGAACATGAGGGGTGCAAATTCACGCTTTCCTTTTTTGGTGGGGACAAGGCGGCTGTACAATGCCTATAAAGAAGACAGTTAATGGATATCGTTATCAAAAACAAAAAGCCTACCTTGTCGCTTTGAGTAGCCTCGTGGAAGATGCGCGCGTCCAGGGCAGCCGCTATCAAGACGTTAGACAAGGTGGAAAATACGAGGGTGCATTTACATACCGAGGAGGTTATTCGCAGCAACAACAGCGTGGATATCACCGGTCAAATGCAGGTTGAACTAGAATAAGGTTAGAAGATGTTTCCACAGAAGAGGCAGGTAGCGAACCTCGTCCATCGGGATGACCTGACTGTAACCACCACCTGCAGCGCCTCCCTTGATACCGAAAGTAGGACCTTGACTGGGTTGACGGACGCAGGCAAATGCTGGACGACCAAGTTCTGCGCCGAGTGCTTGAGCCAAACCAATAGTCGTGGTAGACTTGCCCTCGCCCAAAGGAGTGGGAGTTATGCTGCCAGCCCGTTAGGTTGGGCAGAACGTTTATGACTCAAGAACTTACCCAGCGATGACGATGTACTTTCCGTTCTTGCGGTGAGCCAAACGGTCCAAAACGCTGAGGTCAACCTTGGCCTTGTATTTTCCGTAACTCTCAAGCTCGTCCGGAAGAAGTCCGATTTCGAGGGCGAGTTGGGTAACGGGCTTGGGCGTTTGAGCACGGGCGATCTCGAGGTCACTTGGCACCTTCTCAAGAAGATTCAACTTCAAAGGCTTGACCTTGCGCTCGCGAGTTTTGTTCCAGAGGCGTTCGGCAGATTGCAGGGTGTTCTCCATAAGCATAGCCACAGTCATCGGCCCGACACCTCCGGGAACGGGAGTGATGTGCGACGCGACCACAGATGCCGAAGAGAATTCGACATCACCGACGAGGCGTTGGCCAGATTTCTTGGTGGCATCTGAAAACGGTGAGGCGTGCAATAGTGGCGTAGTAAGAACCGGCTTACCAGGGATATAGTTGATTCCAACGTCAATGACGACTGCACCAGGCTTAATCCAGGACCCTTTGATAAGTTCTGGCTTTCCGATAGCTGCGACAACGATATCCGCGGTTTTGACCTGTGCACAAACAACAAATAGGTCAATTTGAGGGTAGATCTGGTACTAGACATGACACATACGATGTCCTCAATGTTTTTGGTCCGGCTGTGGCATTGGGTCACCGTGGCGTCACGATTCCTCAGTATGGAAGCTACTGGGCTTCCAACGATATCACTGCGGCCAAGGACGACGGTGGTAGAACCAGAGATGGGAACGCCTGTAGACTCAATAAGGCGGAGAACTGCAGACGGGGTGCAAGGCGCGAATAACGGCTCCGATGCACGCGAAGAGAGGTGACCGATGTTGTACGCATGGAAGCTAGGTGGCGGTGAGCGCGTATTTATAGATTGAGAAGCCCATACGCACCCATCGACATCTTTTTCGGGGCTCACTGCTTCGGTGACAAGCCGCTCGCCTTCGGGAGTAACATGGTCGCCGAGAGGGAGCTGGACAAGGATACCACTGATACTCTCGTCATCGTTGAGTTTCCTGACTGTCTCGACGACATCCTCGGGGCTCGTTTCGGCCGGAAGAGTAATGTGCTTGAACTTGATTCCCACTTCTTCGGCAGCCTTGGCTTTCATCCGAACATAGACGGTCGAATCGGGACGATCGCCGGCCTGCACGATGGCGAGGGTGGGCTGAAATCGGGGATATGTTGTCTGCAAAGACTTAATGCGGTCCGCAACGCCTTCACGGACGACCCTGAGCAGGACAGACAGGGATGTAAATACGCCGACAAAGTGAGATCGAGGAGACAAACAACGTACTTTGCCAACGCAGTCCCGTTAATGACCTTTGCAGCACCTTCAGCCTGAGTCGCCATCGTACGTAGATGATAAACGGATAAGAAGCGAGGCGGAAGGGCGAGCTTCCGGTAAATAGACGGGTGCATTTGTTTACGCCCGTTTGACAAGTCAAAACGACAGAAAAAGTGGGAGCAAAGGAGGGAACACGAGGGTAAGATGGAAAGCGCGGCAGTATTATAGGTGTGCCTGCACCTTGTAGTCCTGAGGAAACCGAGTCACAACCGCTAGAGGTATTTACGACGTCAGACCTCGTCAATTTTTTCTCTTGTCAATGTTTGTCCGATTAAGTCCGTCACGCGCCGTAATAAATTGCCAGAAATTTGCAATTCCCACGCAAAAACTTGGGTGTCCAGTGTTTTTTTTGGCGGAAATATGCGGCACAAAACTTAGCTGTCACCACCTCCGACGCCGACCATGTCCGCTGCACACGCTCTCCACACTCTCCGCAACAGCACTGCCCTGCTGTCGTCCAGGACTATTTCCCGTTCCGCTGCCCGCGTGCCACGTCTCGCCGGAGTGAGACGCCGTCATTACTCGGAAGAAAAGTCCCCCGAGAACGCCAAAACGAAAGAGGCAAAGGCTAGTGAAAAGGAGGGAGAGGGAGAGGCCTTGACACCTGACCAGGAAAAGCTCAAAGCAAAGGAGGCCGAAGTCGTTGATTTGACTGTGCGTGTTGCTAAAAGTTCACATATTCAAAATGCTAACAATTCCGTCACAGTCCCGTCTCCGCTACCTCCAAGCAGATTTCCTGAATCTGCAACGCAATGCTGCAAAGGAGAAGGAGCAGACACGAGATTTTGCCATCACACGCTTTGCCACGGATCTGCTGGAGACAGCAGACGTCCTCTCCATTGCCTTAAAATCCATCCCCGCATCCGCCAGGAACCCCGACGCGCCTGCACCATCTTCCTCCACCGACACACCACCACAAAAATCTGCATCGCAGTATTTGCAGGACTTGCACCAGGGTGTAGAGCTCACACAGCGCCAGCTGCTGCAGACCCTCTTCAAATACCACGTCAAACCATTCGACCCCACCGGCGACGTGTTTGATCCCAACTTCCACGAAGCTCTCTACCAGGCTCCAATACCCGGAAAAGAGCCTGGCACTGTCATTGACTGCCAAAAGATTGGGTACACCATCAAGGACCGTGTGCTGAGAGCTGCGCAGGTCGGTGTCGTGCAGGATACCTCATAACATTAGCGCTATTTCCAGTCGTTTCCGATTAGAGCCAGGTGGTGCGGCGAAGTAATGGACAAGAATTATTATAGCTATCTCATAATTAACGTATCTCAACTCCCATCTGGTCTTTCAGGCGAGACACCACCTGAGCTTGTATGCCATTGACCTCTTCGTTCGACAGAGACCTTCAAAAATGTAAGGAAGCAAATTGGCGGGCAAAACAGAAACGACACACCTGTCCATCGATCGGTAGTTGATTCTGTAACACATACTTGTGCGTCCAGTTTTTGGGTGGATAAAGTTGTCGATCTGAGAATTTCTGTAAGCATATGACGCGCACCTCGGAATATTACTCGCCTTCTGAACATCTTCTACGATGTCACCTGCGACGTCGCGTACGAGGTCGCAGAAGTCGTTTTCATGGAGGGGCTTATCCTTCGGCGACCAGAAGCTAACGTCCTTGAAGCACGAAGGGTATTTGGAGTAGGGACGGAAGGTCGTGATCTTTCCCTGCTCGAATTGCGACAGGAATCGGGGATCCATGGACCAAAACAGGCGGATATCTGGGATACCGTAGAGAATCATAGCTATTCTCTCCAGACCGAGGCCGAAAGCCCAACCAATTTTATTCGAAACTCCTACGAGAAAAAGAATTATTTCTGAACTGTACCAGAACAAAACGAACAGCACGCACCTGCGGTATCCAGCGTCGCTTGCCGCACCACACCACAGCCCAGAATCTCTAGCCACTTTCCTTGGAAGAAGACCTCCACCTCGAAACTGGGGCTTGTGAACGGGAAGTACGCCTCAATCCACCGCACCTTCAATGGATTCTGTGCACTCGACCCAGCGACGCCACCAAACAGCTTGAGCATCAGAGTATTTAGCGACAGCTTCAAGTTCTTCGCAACGAGCTCCGAGTGTCGTGGATCATGCGTGGGCTGAACCGGGTTTGTCGGCGAGATATGCGGCACGTCCTCAATGACGATGTTTTCCGTTGCGAGTTTCTGCGCGAGGTCCGCGTTGCTCTCCTGGCACTCCTTCATACCTGCCGCGTCCGCGCTGAAGACACGCGCGCCCTCCACCTGATGGAACACGGGATAGTGCGAGCCGTCGATCTCGTCGCGCCGGTACACGTCGGCGGTGAGCAGCCACTTGGTCTCGCCTTTCCGGAACACCTCGACTTCGTGCGCGGACGTATGCGTGCGCAGCATCAAGTCCTTATTCACATAGTAACTGTCCGTGACGGCACGCCCCGGGTGGTCCTTGGGAAAAGAGAGCTCATCGAAGTTCTTGTAGGGCGTGACAAGGGGTGAGAGGGAGGAGAGATGCGCAAAGTCCGGGTAGTGCGCCTCGATGAGCGCACGGAGGGTGCTCAGCGGGTGCGCAGGCTGCGTGTGTAGCCGCAATGAGAGCTTGTTGAGGATGGCTGGCGTGACGTTTGTGATGGCATCGGTTGGGTAGCGACCCCCAAGTATTTCAATGTGCTCAGGAAGGCCAGAAGATGCCCCAGAAATGCGCCGACGTGCACCCGAGACGCAGGGCCTGAGAGGCAGGCGAGAGGGAAGAATCCTCGCGGTACACAACATGCAAGGAGTCTAACGACCTGCAGAAGTGACTCGGCGGTGGCAGGTGAAGGAGCAGAAGGGAGAGAAAGTCGGTAGGTACCTCCCAACATGGATTTTGAAGTGGTATTCCCACGTGGATTGACATCAAGAAATGCGTGTGTATTGAAACGCTAGTCTACACTATCTACTAATTATCGTAAAGAGTATTGACAAGCGTCAAGTAAAGTCGTTGAGGTGAGCGTGAGTCTATCCATCCATCAGTACGTCAGGGTATGGACAGGGCATGAGCAAGATAGGGGAAAGTGGGGGGGATGTAAGTAGGTATGACAGGGTAGCTAAGCAAGGGGTAAGGGTACGAGGGGAGCGTGACGTCCATGATAAGAAGTACAAACAAAACATAGAAACCATCATCTACCAACCACCGAACCACCTTGAAGGAGGCCGCCGAGTAGCACGAGGGCCACGGACGACCGTTCTAGTCGCACGGGGCTCGTCGAAATCGTCGTCCTCTTCTGTGATAACCTCCACCGCAGTTGTTCGTGGGCTAGAGGGTGTCGACGGTGACGTGGCGCCCTCCGGTTTCGGGTGGGCGGCAAGACGGGTGTTGGCGGGAGGAGGGACGGTGACGGTCTGTGTTTGTACTGCAGTCTTGGTTTCGGTCTCGTATGCGGTTTCGGTAACAACAAGAGGGGGGAGTTCATGATACTAGAGAAAGAAACACAGAGTCAGTAAAACTGCTACACAAGCGTCGATGAGTGTAGACCGAAGACCAGTCGGAAGAAAAAGCAGCGTCACGTGGAGCGCGTTGTGATCGAGTCGATCATCGTCGATCGCGACGCGTCATCCCAAACGGGACGCGTCTTCAAGCTGGTCAGCGGTCTACAAAGAGGACGAGGGGGACGAGGAAATGCACCGTAGTCCCCCAAGCCCGGACGAAGGAGTGAAGTGGCATGGACAGGATTCATACGGACTCGATGGTATAAAGTTGGATGCTGCCCTCCTTCGTCTCAAAGCTCGGAGCGGCGCGGGGAAGGCGGCGGTACCTTGGCTTTTCTCTTGTTTCCAACGGGTTCGTAAACATATTCGTCCTCAACGTGGGCGGGGTTGTCGTTTCCGAGAGCACTGTGAGGAGATGTCAGCACCAAAGCTCACAGTCAGGGGCTTGAATTGAAACGCACTGGAGCTGCTCCATGATCCAGCTCTCGCGGCGAGAAGCATCGTGTTCTCTACGGTTCACGCTCTCCTCACGCTTGGAGATATCCCTCTCACGCTCAGCGATCTTGAGTTCGCGGTCGAGGATCTCCTCGGCACGAGTGCCGACCCATCCAGGAGGAGTGAGGGAGTCCTCCTTGACAACCTCCTTGATGATGGTCTGGATAGGACCAGCGACTGTCTCCACCAGGGTGGAGGCAGCACAGGGCGGGCAGACGACAGCAGAAGGGGAAGGAAGGACACCGCCGGGGGCACCGGCCAAGAGCTCAGCCTCGCGACGTGCAACTTCAGCCTCACGGACAGCAACGGCGCTCTCGCGGGCAATGAGTGCCTGAGTGCGCTTAGGAGTAAGGTACCCGAGGACACCTGACGAGGCGGCGTCACCACCGGCGGCAGACTGGCCACCTGAGGGAAGTGAAAGCATGACAGCTAGGACAGCTAGGACGAGAGAGAGAACGAGAAGAAGAGTGGTGGAAGAAATGGTGCGAGAGTGATGATGGGATCGTTCACGGTCGCGGTCGCGCTCACGGTGGCTACTGCTGCGGTGGCGGTCATCGTGGTGGGAAGAAGAGGGTTGAGCCATCCTGACTTTACGAACTGATGAGGGTGAGCGACGCGCATGCGATGAGGAAAAGGGCGTACCGCTGATAGAAGAACTCGGCGACAAGGACGTGGCAGTGGGCGGGGGTCGTAGGATAGACGTTTTGGAAGTTATGGTGGTAGAAATGAAGTAGACAGGTAGCGCGGCGGAAAACAAACTCGAGTGCAGTCGAGCAGGGTGATGGGAGAGGTTAAGAGTACTTTGCACGTCGTTTTTTTGCCATTTTCATTCTTTCAACCACACACGTGTTGTCCACGTGTCTAATTGTTGTCACGTGCTCCATTGTCAAAACTTTGGCTGGCCACTAAAGTCTAACACCATAGTCCTTGACGTGCATTGTACTTGCTACTAGCATTGCTGCTTCATGTCTCTTCGCCGCCTTGCACAGGCAAACGCGGCCATCGCCTCGCCCAGCCGCCCTGACTCCCATCTCACTGCGTCCACTTCTTCGCCTTTGACGTCAGGTGCCCCTTCCACCCCCCGCAATCGTGTGTCTATAGGCGCCTATCGCTCTCCAGCTTCGACTCCTTCTATTTCTTCATCTATTCCCTTCGACTGGAACGCGGCTCGTTCGCGGAAGCCACCACCATACGGGACGCCTCTCCAAACCAAAGCACGCAAGAGCTTGGGTGTCGGCTCAACAACAGGAACCCCTGCCAAACGCGTCGTGCGCAAAAAGGGCATTTTTGAAAGGTGTTTTTGCTTTCCTCTTTTGCGGTGCTAAGCGTTGAGCCCTAACGCGGAGGTTCCCATTAGAATCACGTCCATCCCGTCTGCCATCGCCTTTGAAATCGCGTTATTCCCTCACAACGTTCCCCTTCCTTCCCCGAGGACATCTGGGCGCCTATTGGGAGGAACCCTTCACTTGCTGCACCTATGCGTGCGTATCAGCCAAATACGTAAAGTCCCCGACTCCGACTTGGGATGGGAGGACATGTACCGCGAAGGCGAAGGCACGTCGTGGTTCGACTGGGTGCGTCACATTCCTTTTCTTCATTCGATTGCGTCCATCTCAAAGCGCGACAGACCACGCCGGTGTCGATCTTCCTCATTGCTGCGGCGTGTCTCAACGCTGTGTACTTGTTTACGCGCATCAAGCTCTACCGCCTACATCACCGGCCCGACCCCGTGTCGTCCCCTAATGCACGGTTTGTGTCTGCCCAGCTCGACTTTGCCCCACTAGAGGCACCGTCGTTGATATGGCGACTGACCTCGGGTATGTGGTATGCGTTTTCGTACTCGTGGAGGTGGCTGCTGGGGATGAAGCCTCCGACGCGACCTGGGCAACTCCCTGGAAGGACGGCACGAGTGCAGCAGCTGGAAGTGTGGGCGCCAGGAGAGCTGGAGAAAGTTTTGTTCGCGGTGTACTCGCCGGCGCATGCGTTGCTGTGGACGGCGACAGGGTCGTCGAACTGGATCTCGATGCTTGTTGTTATGGGTCTCGTGGGCGCCCAGGTACGGGCTATTCCGTCAAGTGATGTTGCGCGACGCTGACACAGAGCAGTTGCACGCGATGACATACTCGTACACGACGCTGCTGAAGGACAAGGATATTATCGCGGCAGAGGTGATGAGCGAGTACAACGAAGGGGTAAGTGGCGCATGTCATGGGGATCAGGATGACACTGATCGGCTGCAGTTTGTGTACCCGAGGATAAATCCCATTCGCAAGGATGTGGCGGTGATGACCCACGAGTCGGAGATAGTGAACGTATGGGAGGAGGATGAACGTAGATAGCACAGCCACATATGTTGTTTGCCCACGATAGCATGAAGATTAACAAGCAATGCCGCGTACGTGATATATGTAGACTTTTGGACAGTGTTAACGAGCACGATGGCAGTATATCGGCCAGGAGGGAGGATGTCGCAACGGGGACCGGTGCAGATTCATGCACCCAGGTGATTCTGGCTGGGACGAACGCCCATTCAAGGCGTACCGCAATCGAGATCGCTCGTATTCGCCTCCCCCACGGCACTCACGCTCCCGTATTCCGCCCAGGACCTCCACTTCTTCGTTTGTGGCGCCACCACCTGCCTCTCCCCCCTCTCTTCCCCCGCCCTCCCGCTCAGCACCTCCGCCGCCAATGCCTGCCTCTGTTCCTCCGCCGTCTCTCATGCCAGTGGCCCCCAAACTCGTCTCCAATGTCCAGATAACCCCTCCTGAACAGCTCAAAGCGACATGGGCCGAGAGAATCAAGTCTGCCGTTGCCTTTCTTCCTCTGCTACTCGTCCTCTAACCCTCGATATGGCTCAGGCTTATCGCAGACTCGGTCACCTGCAAACAGCAGATGACCAAGCTAGAGACCGATATCACCAACACCCAGCGCCTGCTCGACTCTGCCCGTGTGTCCGACTTGCCCGATGAAAGCAAGCAGCGCATCCAAACCGAGCTTTCTGATCTTCAAGCAAAGCAAAAGGATCTCGCCAAACGACGCGACGACACCATCACCCAGCTCACAAAGTCCAATGCATGGCCAGCCCCACCTCTGACAGACGCCGAGGAAAAGGAGCTCAAGGATCACAATGACATGGTCGCCTACGTCGAGACCCTCGAGAAAACCGCAAAGGAAATGAACGCCCTCCTGAACGATCTGCGTGAGCGCAAAGGGCTCGACGACACCCTCCCCACACCCATGGACGTCGATCAGCCCCAGGACGGCTCCTCTCGACCCCCAAAGCGCAGACGTGTGTCCGACGATCCTGAGCCTGCTCCCGTGCCCGAGCGCGGGCCGACGCTCGAAGAGCTCGAAGAAGTACACGATAAGCTCCAGGATCTCGAGGCGCGGTACGTCACCTTTGAAAACGACCAGTACGCCCACGATGCCGAGATGAGGGCCGAGGCGGAAGAGGCTCTGGATGCCAAGTTGGAAGAGTTTAGGCTGTCGCTTGCTGAGGCTCCTGTGCCCGGACCGGACGACAAGTACGCGGTGGTGAAGAATACCGTCGATGAGATTGGGAGCGAGGTACAAGGTTTGACGACGGAGGTAGCTTCACTCGTGGAACAAGCGGAAGCGCAGAAGAAAGAAATGGAAGCTGTCCGACAACGAATCGAAGACACAAATGCAGAGCTTGCACAGGTATACTTTTAGTTCATTATCCCCTCCTCTCTATCGTTCACACTTCTGTCAATGTAGATGACACAACAGTTCCAAACTCTCGTAGCAGAACGCGAAAGGGACCACCGAGCGATCGCGGCACTTGAAGCTGCGCTTACCGCATATACCACCGAACCTCCTCCCGTCTCCCCCTACCCTGGCTTGACGCACGACCAACTCATCGAGCTTATGGAGGAGCCGCTGCTCGACATGGTACGCGACAACGTCAAGCCCCTCATCGAGCTGCTGCGCGTCCAGGTCGAGACGATGCTCCGCTCGCAAAACCAGGAGATGTACAAGACTTTATGGGGCAGGCTGTCGTTGACATTACGCATGGTTGAGGCTATCGCGAAGCGTATTGAGGAAGCAGATGCTCAAGCGGCGGCTGCAGCCATGGCTGCGGGTACAGCTGCGGCTCCGACCCCCAGCCTTCTGGGTCCTCTACAACTTGGGCTCCAGTACGCAACTGGGTCCCAGGATGGGCATCATGGGCCCGCCGCAGACGCCAACGTGAGCCAGGACTGATATTCGTAGTTCTTCCCTCTGCCTTGATGTTGTTCTTGTCATCGATCTCAATTAATTCTGTTTGTATCGTGTACTTTGCTTTTTCTTTTGGAGAAGCGTTTGGGATGGAATTCAGCAACTAACACGTACTTCGTCCCCCTATCTCAATACCTTGCACTAAATGTGAACCAAAAGGACGGCCTTCCAGAACTTGATAGCATAGGCACCGCCACGCATCCAGCCCGTGTAGCTCAGCGGTAGAGCATTGTACTTATGAGGTTAACTGACCACTTTGTGGTATGCAAGGGTCTCGAGTTCGAATCTCGGCATGGGCAGTTTTTTGTGCTCTCACCCATGCCGACCAGAACCGAGGTATCGTCAACTTGCTCATAGGAAACTCGGGTAGGTTGTGTTAGTCTTGGAGTCTTCGTTCGCTTGGCGGTGGACGTTCGTGACGTCATAACGACGAGACGTCGCACTCACTGTCGATAAAGGAGCAGGGCGTATAGGTTCTAAGATATATAAGATAGTAGGGCGTATTATACTTGGGGAGGCAGGCCCATCTCCTCGGGCGTCAGAGAAGTACTCTCGATCATCACACCGACACCGACTTTAGCAGCGTTCTATAACATCACAGGCCAGTCAGTAAAAACATGCTGATGAAATAGGGGCATACGGCGTACCTTGAAGTGGTCGATCTCGCCAGACACCAAAAATGCGAAAGCGGGGGTAAAGCGCTGCTCCAGCAGTGCTGCAACTTTTCCTGTCGAGTCGACTTGCGCCCTGAACGTCGCCAGGCGGAGATCGTATTTGGCGCCAATTGTCGCCATTGCGTCCCTCCGCGAGGGAGTAGCCATGAGCTGCAGGTCCGCGGCCACCTCGACCTTCTCGCTGAGCTTCTGCCAGTACGTAGCCTGGACAATACCAGCGGCTTGGAGCTGCGCAGTAGCTATCCAGTTCTTGTCTGTGCTCGTGTACTTGGCGAGGTATGACGTGCTGAGCTCCGAGAGGTCAGGTTGCGGCCGCTGGAATATTGACTCGAAGCCGAGAGCGATGTTTTTGGTGAAGGATTGTAGGTAGCTGCCGACGAAGATGCCGGTGAGGTCGGTGGGTCCGGGGTTAATAGCCTTCGCGTTGACGCTGAAGTCCTGGCCTTGGTAGTCATGCTCGAGCTGGATCATGTTCTGGCCTGCAGTTTGAGAAAACTTCAAGTCGCCACGTCAGAACCTCTTGATGTATGGCACAGCACACAAGACGCACCTGAGCCTGCACTTTCGTGACGTTATTGGGCGTCCATCCTTGGTTAAGGCGACCGTTGACGTTTCCCTCATGGTCGACGCCACCTTGGAGGAAAATCTACGTGGTTCAATGTCAGACACGCGACAATTCGCGACCGCTGCAAAACTACAGACCTGCTGGTTGGCAAAGATGGCACCAAAATTGTAGGAGGAAGGCACTGTCTGTGAGCCGAGGGCAAACGAGTGGGTGACTTGGAAGAGAGGGTTCGCGGACAAGCTCTTGGTCAAGTCGGCGCGAGCACCGTCGAAGATGTAATTGGTTAGGTGAGTTGCTGAAGGGACAAGACAAGTAAGTATACACCGTCTCTGCAAAGAATGAGTTTACTTCACCCTTCACTTCCTTCTGAAGGTTCTCGACTGTTCCGGGGTGGGGTAGACCCAAGTCTGTGCGCCATTGGTTGAAACGGTCGTATACATCGGTGAAGGGAGAGATGGGGTTGAAGTACGATGACTTCGCGGGAATTGCGGCCTTGTGAACGTGTAGTCCGGGAACCCCGCCTTGCTCAAGAGTTGTCGAGGTGGACGCCATGAGAGGCAACAGGTCACTCCGCGTTGGCAGACCCAATGAAAAAATGTGACCAAATATGCGCAAATCTATCCGCGTCACGCGATCACAGTTCAGGCACGTGATGTGGCTGACTGGTGGCGGTGCAGCCCGACGCGACCACCTTCTCCTCGAGCCACTCTCGAAGGCCGAAATCCTTTCGTTAGATATCAATGCAAGGCCCCAAATATCTGCCCGAGGCTCAACTCGGGGTCTCGGGCCTTTGAACTCTCCTATCCGCCGAATCTTTAAAGATACCTCTAGCGTCAATTGCCGATTGGCGATGACATATCCCGAACGTTGGCTTGAACTTGGCTGTCACCCCAAAATTTCCCGATGAATGAGTCGAGACTCGACCAAGTACGCGCTGTTACGTTTGACGCCCGACGTTGATTGTAACGCTCTACAAATCCAACCCCCAACGCAAGCACTCGCAACTAAGTCTTGCTCTCGAGAAGGCTAAGCACTCTTCACGCAGTTCTCAATTCGATGTTATTGCCAATCCGAAGTTAAACTTAAACATTTGGCACAGAGGTCTCTATGTTTAGCCCGATATGCGTAATCATTATCAAGGTTCGACGGCCCACACAATCTCTCCGACTCCGAGACTCGCACTCCACAGACTCGCAATTACGATGCCAACTGATATAAAAGGCGCGCACTTTGCCGTGCTGCGCTCACGATTATCACCATTTGCACGCACACTCTGCTGTAGGACCTCATGCTGACCCCTAGACGATATATAGTCGTCGTTCTAGTTGTGGTGGTGCGTTTTCTTCCATCTCGTCGCGTCAACTGTGCTGATTGATTCGCATGACAGCTGAGTTTTCACTTTATTCTGGGGATTCTTCATGAGGATTATGGAAGGTTCTCTGTGAAGTTATCTGAAAGGCTTCGACAGGCGAACCAATACGAGCCTGAGGTCCAAGATCCCGTTCTGCTGAATGTCACCGAGCTGGCGTTCAACACGAGCGTTGCAACGCTGACAGAAGAACCAAACCCATCGCGAAACATCGCGGCAGACTTCTCCTACCACCAGAGAGCAAATGCGACTTTCGTTCTGCTTTGTAGAAACAGTGATCTCGGGGGCGTCGTCTCAAGTATACAACAAATGGAGGATCGGTTTAACAGGAACTACAAGTATCCTTGGGTATTACTCAACGAAGAACCTTTCACAGAAGAATTTAAAAGGTCTATCATCTTATTTACACTCCATCCACGCTTGAACTGACAACATGGACAGACGGGTTTCTGTGCTTACAGATGCTCCTATATCCTTCGGGTTAATACCAAGGGAGCACTGGTACCAGCCGGACTGGATCGACGAAAATAGAGCGAGAAGAGGGAGAACGAAAATGGTGTGGCAAAATATCATTTACGCAGGTCCGCAGTTCTTGTCATCCGGATGATAATCTGGAAACTCATGATGAACTCAGGCAGTGTGCCGTAAGTGTTCTCCAGGCGTATGCAGTGGTAGCGATTTAACAGCTATCCAGGTACCGCAATATGTGTCGCTTCAATTCTGGCGTAAGTTCTGTGTCCTGCTTACGTGTTTCGAACGCTCACGAGAAACTCACAGTTCTTTTTCCATCATGAGCTATTGAAACCTTACAGATATTATTGGAGGTTCGTCCCAACTTGTACGGTCGTTGTCCATGCGAGGTATTAACACAATGTTTACAGAGTCGAGTAAGCCTCAGACGATATTCTGTCGGGACCTTGCTCAAATACGATTCTCCAGGCCCGATGTCAAGTTCTTTTGCGATGTAACTTATGACCCATTCCTTTACATGGCGGATAACGACAAGGTCTATGGTCTGTCCATTTCCCTATGCTTTTCCTGCTCCGGACTCTAACGGTCAACTTTCGTTTCCAGGCTTCACTATATCCCTCGTCGAATGGGAAGCCACTATACCCACTCTTTGGCCGACAGTGAAAGGTTCGAGTCGCTGTTTACGTTGATTCTCTCGCGGCATGTCTGATCTTCGCGCAGACTTCATTGCCGAATATCCTCAATATGTCCAACCAAACAACTCTATGAATTTCCTCAGTGATAACGGGGGTGAAAGCTATAACCTATGTCATTGTGAGTGCATTTTGGGCTGCGTTTTATTCAGGGACTGATGATGGCAGACTGGAGCAATTTCGAAATTGCTGACATGGATTTCTGGCGCGGCGAGGCCTATCAAGCCTTCTTCGACTATCTCGAATCCAAAGGCGGATTCTACTACGAGGTACGTCGCATCAGCCTATTCTTGGAATGCCATTGACATCATCACAGCGGTGGGGAGATGCTCCCGTCCACAGCATTGCGGCGTCTCTCTTTGCCCGAAAAGACCAAGTTCACTTCTTCCGCGATATTGGATATCGTCATGATCCTTTTCAACACTGCCCCACCGGTGACGACTGGGCGCAAGGCCGATGTTCTTGTGATCCCAATGACAGTTTCGGTGAGACTTTCTGGACTGTCTACTAGCTGACCGCACCATCTGACGTTCGACGCCGTCACGCTAGACTATGCTCCTAATTCATGTATCAAACGATATGAGAACCTATTTGTATAAACATGTATATTAATATTGTCTTGATGGATCTCGTAGAGCAGTAATAGATGCGTATCTACTACATCATCAGTTGGGGATCTCGAGGAAATTCGAAGACGGGTTGAGGGGGTCGAACAAACCCTAACCCGAGGCTCAGGTTTTGTGCTTGCAGAAGTCGCAACGGTGCTCATGAGCTAACACATTGACTGCGCACCCACCTCATTTCAAGTTCTTCGAGTTCAACACATTCCTTTGCTTTTCGCCGGGAGGAAATTTGGCCAAGATGATGACCCAGATGCGCTACGCGCTTTTGGTACTAGCTATAATAGTAAGTCACTTAGTGTCCATGCTAATGCAGGCAGCTCACTTCTTCACAGATCGGTTTGCACTACATTCTCAGTACTTCCAACGAAAACTACGGTCAGGCCACCTCTATATCAAACATCAAGGAGAAGATTACCGGCCACAAGAACGTACCGCCGTATAAAAACCCCGTTCCTGACGAGTACTATGTCAAGTCGAACGGGACAGAGCCTCCCCCGCGCAAGGCCAATGCCGCATTCGTTCTATTAGGTGCTTCACAACGCCAACTACTTTCAAATCCATCTACTTATCTCGTCTGTTTAGCGCGCAACTCTGACCTGAATGGCGTTGTCAGCAGTATGAAGCAGATGGAAGACCGGTTCAACAAGAAATTCCAATACCCTTACGTCTTCCTCAACGATCAACCATTTGACGATGCATTCAAGAAGTAGCGTATTTGTCTTCGCACTTGGGAGCAACTTTTTAATCCTGCATTTCAGCCGGGTGTCGAAACTGACGGACGCTAAGGTCGAATTTGGCGTCATTCCGAAGGAACATTGGGTTCAACCTGATTCCATCGACGAGGCAAAGGCTTCTGCTGCTCGGGAATCCATGGTGAAGAATGGCGTGATCTATGGAGGTAAGTGATGACTTGCTCTTGGTAAGGCAAGAGCTAATTTGCCTTGGCCCATAGGGAGTGTTCCGTAAGTGATATATGTAGCGCCAGAAGAACCTTACTGACGTCTCCCAGGTATCGTAATATGTGTCGCTTCAACTCTGGGGTAACTTTCATTATCTTGGTTCATTGTCAGTTTCATGAACGCCCTCGCAGTTCTTTTACCGACACGAACTACTCAAGCCGTACAAGTACTACTGGAGGTATTTAAATTTTTCTCCATGCGGCCATTTAAAATTTATCTCATGCCCTCTTCCAGAGTCGAGTAGGTTACATCTTGTGTTCATTTCACTCATTTGCTAATGGTCTTCCCAAGGCCAGACGTCAAGTTTTTCTGTGACCTTGACTATGACCCATTCTTGATCATGCAGGATCAGAAGAAAGTTTACGGTTCGTAAAATTGTTTTTCCGTAAGTACTCGACATGCATTCTCAGATATAACACAGCCTTCACCGTGTCACTCTTTGAATATGAGGCGACAATCCCCACCCTCTGGGACGCTGTGAAAGGTAAGCATCGCTACTAATTTCTCGAAACAGCCTCTATTCATTGTATTTGCAGAGTTCACAACCAAGAACCCTGGTTTGGTCTCTCCAGATAACGCGATGTCTTTCCTTTCGGATGACGGCGGGGAAACATACAACCGCTGCCATTGTGAGCCACGTCGAATTTCTGTGACTACCACTACCAGGCACTCATTGATCTTGCAGTCTGGAGTAACTTCGAAATCGCTGATCTCGATCTTTGGCGTGGCGAGGCATATGGCAAATTCTTTGATTTCCTAGACGCGAAGGGTGGCTTCTACTACGAGGTGGGTCTAAGGCTTCCTTTCTAGCCACGCACGGCCTGACATTCGCGTAGCGTTGGGGAGATGCCCCAGTCCACAGTATCGGCGCAGCACTCTTCGCAAAGAAGGAACAAATACATTTCTTTAACGATATAGGCAAGTGTATATGTATTGTCAGTGTTCTTGATGTTTCTAACTTGACCGATAGGTTACCGACACGAGCCTTTCCAACATTGCCCACAAGGAGCATCACACGCGCGGGGCAAGTGCTGGTGCGACGAAAGCCAGAATTTCGGTGAGTTCCCCTGCAAATGGCGGCTGGCCTTATTCTAATTCTATCGTAACTCACTCACGCCTCCGTAGATTACGAGTGGTATTCTTGCTTAAAGAAGTACGACGCCATGTTCTCATAGACCGTAGATCGGACATGTATATACGTAGTTACCCTGTGCTTTGCTATATTTTGCAATCTTCTTCCGAAGATCCCCCGCTAGCGTCGACTATATGAGAGAGAGAAATGTTGTGTTTCCTCGCTCCACTCCGCTCCAGGATTAGGATGTCCGTCATGATCCTTGGCACAAACTGAAAGCCAGAATATATCATTAATTATGAGGGATGTTGTGAAAACTGACAAGTGCACCCATGCATCGTGGCATGGAATCACCGACAAGATAGCAGGCTCATAACTCATAGGATCGATTGAGAGTAGTATTGGTACTGGAGGGATAGTCAGGAATTGTCGATTCGGAAAGGTTACGACGAACCGAATCATAGAGTCGTGTCCAGTGCGATCCTAGTGAGTTGTCTATCAACCGATCCACATGTCCGCCGACCAAAGAGTGTGTTAATATGGGCTGGAAACGTTCCCGTAGCTGGACGGACGTTTGCTCTCCGAAGGCAGTAAAACAAGGAAGTGCAGAATCTAAGATGATTGTGAGCCTACATTACATATTGCACCCTGGTTGGACCTACCCTTCTGCATCAGTTCGACTAAAGCTACAGACGGAAATGAAGATTTGCAAGTTCAACAAAGGCGGCAGACGTACTGATGATCCTGTCACAGTGCTTGCGTGCTGCCTCAAAGCCCTCTCTGAAAAGTCGTCTGAATTCGAGGAAGGGGGCACCGTCAACGCCTCCTAGCACTTCGATATACTCGGTGGGGAGTTTGAAAGGTGCCGCCTCAAATCCGATGTTCCCTGGCGTGTTGCTCAGAATGAAACCGAAGTCGATGTGGATAAGATGCCCATCGCGATCCAGAAGAATATTGCCGTTGTGCCGATCTTTGACCTGGAGAAGATAGGTCACCACTGAATACCCTAGGGGCCAGATCAATGCAAAGTCTTTTCTACAAATGCACAGCCAATACCTGCGAGCGATTTAGCAAAGTTCCGCTGAGCTCGAGCAAACTTCGCGGACGATGGGTCTCCATATGTCTAGGGGAAAAATAAGAGACAAACGATTGAAGGGACGAGACCAGGGCTTACCGTCTTAAAATGGTCCATGAGGGTAACATGGCCCAACCTGCCTTCAGCAATGCGTCGAGCATATTCTGCTTTCTTGATGGAATGTATTGAAACAGCATCGGTTATAGTCTCAACCAACCCAGACGTTGCGCCAGTGGTTAGGATTCGGAAACTAGATGTGATCATTAGCGTCGTGTATGTATTTGACGGCGTAGGAAGCTTAAGAAGCTTACTATCGGACCCAGCAAGGACATTTTTCCTCTTCCCATATCCTTTGGAACTCTTGGATGAGCTGCACAGCAAGTTGCTCCTGCCGTAAGTCACCGCCAGTCTTGACGATGACAGAGACACAATCCCAGCTGGCTGAATATCGGATGCGTTTTAAACTAACTGGTATTATGAAAGTAAGGGTAAATACCTAGATGGCCGTAAGGTGAACTGTGCCGGATTCGGCTCTGCAATTCGACAGTGTTTCTCTCAGTTTTGAGAACTTCATTCGAAGGACCTGACACACCTTCTTGGTTGCCCATGACTCACTGAAAACCACAGCGGACGGATCAGCTTTATTTAGCTCGCGCCGAATAATGCCCTCGTCCTCTGTAGATTTCATACTTCCGCTGATGTCGAGCCGTATCGTTCCTTCACCTTCGCGGATTTCGCGCATCCGTTCCATTCGCTGCTCCTCTAGCGCAAGCATCTCCTTCATTATCCTATCGCGGATGGCCGCAGCCTCTGTATGTTGGAGTTTCATACCATCGGACACGGGGGGAGCCGACTTGGAGGTCGATGGATCAGGACTTGTGAGCCCAGAAAACCGTCTTGCTGAACGTGGCGGTTGCGAGTTGCCTGATGAACCAGGTTGGACAGCGGGCGTGAATTGTTCTCGGACAAGGTTCGCGTTGAGCTGAGCAAGCATGATCGCAGCAGTGCGCATTCGTTCTGAGTAGTCGTCGAGGGACAGCGTTTGAGGGCCGTCAACAACACTAGGTGATTGAGTGTGTGGGCTAGTCGCAGATGGAGGGTTGGAAACCCGTGTTGTGGAATGATTCATGGACAGTGGCGGGGGTATACGGGGAGAGGGTGAAGCGCTGTCCGCAGTTAATGGTGACGAAAATTGGGATGGTCGTGACCAGGCCGCCAGTTCGAGCTCCCTGTTTTTTGGCGGTGGGGGTAGCACAATCGAGTCAGAGATATCAGCTGTCCGAGAGCGAAGAGACTGGTCGGTGCCGTATAGTTGTTCTACCAAATCTATCTCTTCGTCGTCAGCTGGAAATGCTGCAGACGTCGATGTTGCAGGAATTTCCGCTGCAGGTGTCCATGGTCGCGGTGAATCTGTACGAACAACATCTCCTCCGCTAGCTGTAGAAGGCGCCCCCGGTTGAGGACGTGCGGTGCGAATGTCGTTGAAAGGAATCAGATCTTTGGATGTTCCTTTCCGCTCATCCTCCTTCATAACGATCTTCTTCAAGACTTCCTTATTGGCCCGCTTCGTCGGTGCAAAATCCAAGTCGTCGTTGAGAACTTCGATGAGCAAAAGATAAGGGGCCCGCTCTGCCGAATTCAAAACCACACTTTCACCGGGAGGTATGCGGACTATCCGGTGATGTGGTTGTGTATATCCCTTGGACGTCGCAGAATCTGAGGAAGAACACCACATGGGCATACAAACCTGTACACATATTAGGAAAGGTAAGGGAAAATGATGAATCCGAATGGTACGGACCTCAGCAGGAAGCTTATGGTTCAATGCAGTCAACTCAGCTCGGAGCGCGCTGACTCGAGCAGGTTTGGGTATCACTACAAGCCGATTGCAAATGTTTTCCAGGCTGAGGAGAAACTTGACCTGACGAGGGGTCAATTTATGGAACGTTCTGCAAAAAAGGAAAGTAGCTAACCTCAGAGCGACAATAATGCCCGCGCAGCAGCTGTGTTTGTGCTTGCTCACTGTACGTATCTAATAATGCATCTGCCCGATTTATCGTAGCAGAACGTGGTGATGGTCGAGCCGAGGGAATGGAGGGTGAGGATAAGTAGGGAATTGTCACATGGTCCGCGTCAAGTTGTCCTAGAGGGTCTTCAGATGTCCGTGATCGTTTCATGTTTCGTAAATGGAGAGGCAGAGCGGGAACAGTCTGCGCCGCTCCAATCGTCTGTCGGCGCGCGTAAGTCCCAGGTTTCGGCGCATCATCAATGCGAAGAGATGGAGCCATGTGGGTATCGTCGGAATCTGGGCTGTCGTCACCATCTTGTTCTTGGTCGTCATCGACCGTCGTTGCATTACGCTGACTCGGGCTCAGGCCGAGCGCTATATCGTTTTCCTGAGACTCCACACTTCGGAAAGCTTGCGAGCTGTCTTCTATCCGCCCTTGTTCGACCGCTACTTCGCCCATTATTTCAGTGAGCCGTGGCATGGCCGGAGCTCCAGCCAATACAAGCCCAATTCCAACTAAGGCTGGTTCCAGATGGTGCTTGACTTTACGTCTTGCAAACCGAGATCGCAGAGGAAGATTCAAGGAGGCATATGGAGCTGGGGTCGGAGGAGGTGGATCGCCATATATAATCTCATAGCACATATGCGAGACGCGTTGACATATGGCAAAGGATTGTGAGCCATGTCCAGTAGATGCAAGGTCATTGAGCGCTGCTTGCATGAACCAAAAGGTCTGAATCCGGGGGCCGTTGAGTCAATGTTCAAGCCCGATGGAAATAAACGCACGATCATGGCGATATGAGTGGATCGTTGCGCAACTTCTACGACAAAGCATTCAAGCGCCCTAGACTTGGACGGCCTGGTCACCAGGAGATGACTGGAGGCGATAAATGGAGGTCAATGACGGTGTCTACGATTCGATGAACATTCAACATTGCATTTACCAAACGAAACCCCAGACTTCGCGTAATTCGCGGGTGTCCAGCTGTCTGAGCCGGCCAGTCAAGTAGTACGTGATTCCAATATTGTCGGCATAGAGCAACAGATATCGGAGGGCCACATGTACAGAGAAGAAAGACGGGGAGAGGAACAGGCGAAGGAGGAGGGCATGAGACGGCATGGTGGCCGTTCCGGACCCGGTCCCACTTCAAAATCTTGACCTCCAACTGAGTTCCCCATTTGGACAACGTCGCGTACCCTTACACGTCGACAACCATGAAATTCTTCTCAAAACCTCTCTTCGCTCTTTTATCTCTTACTTTCTGCCTTGCAGCAGCGCAGGACCCGCGACAGCAACTCGTGGATCTTGCCAAGGCCGGCAATGGTGTCATTAAACTCGACAGCAAGACTTTTGAAATCCTGACGTCGCCCAAGCGTACGTGGTCAGTTTCGGTCCATCTGACGGCCTTGGACAAGAGACGGAGATGTGCTCCATGCAAGTAAGGCTGCTGATACTTCGAGCCTCAAGCCTTAATCTCATTTGTTCCGCACACAGGGAGTTTGAGCCTTCGTGGAATGCTGTGGGGGGAGCTTGGGCAACTGTGTCCAAGGAGCACCGCGATAACCACTTCTTCGCCACACTGGACTTTGACGACGGCCAAATTGTATTCCAGAAGGTTCAATAGTGAAGCCTCACCGTCTGCTCTGGCCCACACTGATCTTGTATAACAGTTAGGCCTGCAATCTGCACCCGTTGTCTATGTATATCCCGCAGCACAAGGTCCCCGCGCGCCAGCCAGTGGAAAGACATCGCCCCTCAAATACGATTTCTCACAGTAAGTTGTATATTCCTGATACTGCAGCAGTCATTAACGTATCTTCAGCGGATTTGACGCGGCACCACTTGCCGAAAGTCTTTCGAAACATACTCCAATCCCAATTCCGTACCGCGACCCCATTGATTGGGCAAAGTACATATCGATAGCCACTGGCGTTCTTGGATTGCTTGTCACCCTTCGCTTCATTTCCCCTATCATCCAGAGCCGCTGGACGTGGGCTTTGGGCACCGTCGCCATCTCTCTCGTCATGACATCTGGCTATATGTTCACGCGGATTAGAAACTCGCCTTTCACTGGAGGTAATGGTAACTGGGTTGCCGCAGGCTTCCAGAACCAATTCGGCCAAGAAGTTTCTGTTGTCGCCGGCATATGTCTGTCATTTCTCTTCCTCCGCATTACAGGCGCCCTTGCTGAAATTTTACCTGCCATCCAGATGGACTTTTGGCGATGTCCTTCCTCATGCTCGTTATGGTAGTTCCTCACCAAACTTCTCCTGCCCGCCAGAGAGCCCAGATATATCTATGGTCCGGCGTATTTGTTATCGTCTACTCTGCCCTGGTTTCTTTGTTCAGGGTGAAAAACCGAGGTACGCTTTGACCCCATAGCATCGGCTGGAAGACTGACGCAATACGGAATACAGGCTATCCTTTCAAGCTATTCCTGTAGTAGAAGTTGAAAAAACCTCTCGGTCTGTTCAAATGACGAACGAAACCGTTGAAGCAAGCGAGTGTCATGTGAGAATATAATGCAAGGCAATGAATGTGTCTACTAGAATCAAAAAGGTAAATATGCAGGTAAACCCAATAAATTGTGCGTCTCCTCCCCGTCATGCAGAAATTGTCTATGCACCTCCACCTTCCTGCTGGAACACGTCCACATAACGATTGCGAATATTTCGCTTCGATGCCTGAGACTTGGGGCGACCTGGTGGAGGCCCTGGTGGTGCCAACCTGGTCCCGGTGGGTGTACTAGGCGCGGACTCAGTGGGTACCAAGTTCGAGCGCACGCGCATCACAGTTCTACTTGGAGGTGATGTACTGAGATCGATGGCAGACGCCGGGCGATTAGGCGGTGGGCCAGCTCCAGCCTCAGGTCCAGCAGGTGGCCGTGGGCCAGTCATTGCCGGTGACGCCGTTTGAGCTCTTGAGGGCGGCGGCGGCGGAGCTGCCGGTTTGGGCGCTTCAGCACCGGCCTTGAGAGACGGTAAGAAAGCACCATGAAAGAGAGCGCGGTCACAAACCTTCTTATTCACCCAGCGTTTCAAATCCTTATCGTAGTAGAAGGCAGATTCTTCGCCAAGGCTAGCCTTAACCGGACCAGGCGCCGCATCGCTCTTCTTCCACCATCGACTGAGCCAGCCTCCAGCCGCTGCAGGTTCGGCACCATTTTCTGTGAAAAAACCATGTATTCGTGAGCGTCATATTTTCCAGCAAGGCTCGAGCACAAACTTACCGGCTGGTGTCGGTGCCGCAGGTTGAGCTGGCTGTGGGCTCGGCGAAGATTTGGGTGCTTCGTTTTCGGCATTCACTTTCTCTTGTTTCTCTCGCTTGGAGTTGCCAAACCCGAGGTCCTCCTCGTCCTCTTCATCTAGGTGGGGCGAAGATTGTGGTGTGGACCTTGTTGTGGAAGGCGGTACCGCAGAATAGGCGGTATCCATGAGGGAGATAAAGCCATCGGCGGATGCGGATGGCGACAACTCAGTCCCGTCGACACGCATGAACGTCGATGCAGTCGGTGTCTGGGTGGGAGAGGTTTCGGCGTATCCTGTTCCACCCCACCAAGTGGCTTCCTGAGTATTGCTGTCGTCTTCGTCGGTTGTAAGGGATGGTCGCGGAGTGATAAGATCCTCACTAGGACTGTACCCATTATGTGATCGCTGGCCATTGAGGGCTTGCCCAAATGATGGAGCGCTGGCGAAAGATGTGGTGGACGGATGAGCAGAGGCAATACGAGGGCCAGGTGAAGGCTTTCGTCTCGTGTAATCCATGGCGGAGGAAGCTCTATCAATCTGGGGATGAGTGTATGGCGAGGAGGAAGCCATGGCGGAGCCACTTCGAGGCGGCGGGGCTGGCGGTAGAACATTGAGATTCACCACAGAAGGCTGAGGAGACGATCGTGCGGAAGGAGTAGCGGATGATATCGTGCTGTAATGAGAGAAAGGGCCGGAGAATCCGACTTCATCGGGCTTCATGAGCTCCTCTTCAGGCATCTTATCCATATCAGCATCCCCGGTGACTAGCTTGGTAAATCTCCCTTCAAGCCAGCCCCCAATGGTATCGAGACTAGGCTTGCTAAGTTTGGCACCCGTCCAGAACGACTTATCGACCTGGGTGACTCCAGCGATTCGGTCGGATAGGCCTTTCAATTGTTCCAGAAGTGCAGGCGTCGCATAGGGAGAGCTGCGGACGATTGTCGCCGTAACAGCATCGCAGTATCTGTTGAAATGTTAGTGAAGTGACAGTGAGGCTCCGGAACAATATGACGAACTTGTTAGCCTGCTGGATATCACCAATTTCAGCCAAAGCGATAGCACGGATGAATCGATAGGCTTGCAGATGAGCGATACCGGTAAATGCATCCTGGCCTTTGGGGGGCGTCGCGAGCGAGAGGGCAAACTCCGCGATTTCCGAGAAAATCAAAGAATCCTGGTCTTTGGCGAATTGCGGCCAGGATTGAGGGTTTCGCGACCCGATGAGCACTAAACGTGCAGACGGGTGGGCAGATCCTCCCCAAGACGACGTCTGTGGAGCCAAGAGGTAACACACATGTGCTGCCTCGACTAGGTGGTTCACCGCCAGGTGGTCTCCCAAGGCTGTCAACGCAGCAGAAGCCTCCTGTGAAAGTGGGTGCGAAAGCATCATGGCGATTGTTTCCGCCCACTTCGAAAGGGTTTCCGGAGGCACGGTGGTCGCGGCAGCTGCAGCAAAATTCGGTGTCCTGGGAGTTGAATTCAGATTGTTGGATCCAAGCGGTTGGAGACGGCCATTGGCTCGGGCAAGAAGGCTCTGCGGCGCGAGCTCCTGAACTGAAGAAAAGGAATGAGCTGGCTGTCTCCAATAAGAGAGCGTCAAAGTACCTGCAGCAGCGCCTTGACCAGAGAAGAGACTGTAGGCAGCACGCAAGCTTTCTCGTCCATTTGTAGTTGTGACCGAATTGGGGCTTTGAAGATTTGCAATTCCAAGTTCTGTCCTAATGAATTCACCGACGACTTCCTTCCACGAATCCTTGTCAATGCTGCTAGAAACGACCATCGCGTGTGCCCACAGCTTCTCGTCCAGAGCAAAATGATAGGCCTGCCTGCGTTCACCCCGCAGGAGAAAATCTTGAATTTTGTCGAGAGCTGAAGACCGAAGCGTGGTCACAGAGATTGGGCTTTCCTGGGGCCCTGTTGAAAAGCCTGGAAGGATGGATGCCTGCGTGTCGGCAACGGCTGAGAATCCATTAGCCCCAAAAGTGCCTTCCAACCTGGGGACAAGTGCAAGCCGGACCGCAATGTCCAATTCAGGGCTACAAAAGTGTTTAATATCCAAAGAGAAACGCTAGATTAGGTAGCACGTACGTTCCCGTTAGACGACCGTCGTGCTCCACCATCAATTGCAACAGCCTCACGAGGACCAGCTTGCCCTCTGCTCGACGACCCTCGATGCTCTCCGGTCGTAGGTAACGTAGACCCAGTGCAAGTTCATCTGTTCGCTGCGAAAGATACTTCGTCACTTTCGCCTTTTTCGTCTTCGCCTGGGTATTAGCACCCGAGAGGACGAGGGACGTTGACGACGAATCGCCGAACAGAGGGCCTGGGAAGGAGGCCGTGGATGTGTCCAATGCTGACTCCGGTATCAGCTTTTTCAGCACACGTATGTGGACACCCGTCGAGTTACGGGAGGCCAACGCGACATCGAAGCCGGTACTCAAGGAGTCGGCGCCGTGGAAGCAGGTCACAAATTTCCCACCGAAACCGAAACTGAAGATAGGCACACGAGACGATGTGCGTCCCAAAGGATCATTAGCACCCATGAGTGACGGGGAAGGGGCGTAAGGCGTCTGGAATGATTTCACTGGAGCTTCCTGCACAGGGTACTCGGGTTGCAACGTAGAATGGTGGCTTGCATCCTGGCCATTCGGATAATTGAATCGGGACGGATAATTACCGTACTCGGCCTCGCTAGGAATGCGCTTGGTGTGGTGAGACGGCGCGTAGGGATATTCCTGGCTTGTCGAAGTCGAGGACAACAAGGAGCTGTTTGATGTGGATCTATTGCGAAGTGCATCCTGCCTCAAAGGTGCGTAAGAATTTCCCGTGGGATTAGTCTTCGGAGCAGGGGGGCCACCGTTCGCAGGCCGGAATGAGCTTGGTGAAGCTGTCCTCTCGCCTTTGTAAGCGTTGACAGATGCCTTGGGAGCATAGGGATCAGGTGCATATCCATTCAGCGAGTGCGCTGGGGAGGCAGCCCTATCTCCTCCAACTATAGACTTGGGGAGGTAAGGATTCCCTACTCCAATGGGTGGGCTCCGTATTCCGTTAGTGATCGAGGCTGGGGACGAGCTCCTTAGCGGGGAGCTGATCATATGTGGCGCCGATCGAGTATTCGAATTAGAATTGGTGTCCTGTTGTGAAATGTATAGAGACACATCTGGCGTTTTCTGCCTCGGAGGTTCTGCAAAGGATCTAGGTGACCCTGTCCGTTTTGTGGAAATGATGTTCGACTCGATGAAAGGACTAGACCTGCCCTGATGTTGGCTCAATGTCGGAGATGGAGGAAGAGCGTATTGATAAGGGCTATATGCTCGCAAAGCGATACCAAGGGAAAGAGGAGGGCCTCCGGTGGGTATAGGAGGAGAGGCTTGGGGAGGCGCGGGATCCTCAATCTCGGCCTGGTATGGAACGGCACCCAAACCTTCTGACAACTCCGCGGGAAGGTCTGGGAACGACGCCTCAGGGTCTTGGTCTGCAATTTCAGAGACGTTGTTGGAGGGCTCGGACGTGGCACTAAAAGGCAAGACTGATTCCGCCTCATAAGGCTGGTAACCCCAGGAAGCCTTTTCCTCTGCGCCTTCAGAAAAAAATGACTCGGCCGAAGATGGGCCGCCACCCGTCACACCAACATCTGAGTCATTCTGGGGTGCATGACCTCCGTTCGCATTGTAAGAGGGCTGCACAGGAAGTGCAGGGCTGCGCGTCGGAGGTGGGGGTTGTGACTGGGAGGGTATCCGTGGCTGCGGAGGTGGGGGTAGCGACTGAGAGGGGAGTCGTGGTTGTGCCGGAGGAGGTGGCGGGAGGCGCTGTGGCGGTGGAGGAGTTGCATGGGGAGGTGGAGGAGTCTGCGAAGTATAGGGCACCTGGGAGGAAGAAGCATAGGCTGGGATAGGAGGTGACATGGTTTCATAGGTGTTGTATCCGTAGGATTGTTGCCCAGATCCAGCCCGCACACCACGGCGGTTCTTGCTCGTTGTCGGGAACGGTGGGTCATACGCATTCGAGATCTTTGGGCGCGTAACCGTGGCCGTAGGAGCAGGAACGGGTGGAGCGAGGACTGATGCCGCGGGCTTGGGGGGTGACAGAGTCGGAGCCGTGGAAATAGCTTGGCTACTTCCAGCGTATGATGGAGTGTATGCATATGGAGTATATGTCGAGGGTTCTGCAGCAGCCGGCTTTGACGGAAGGTAATTATTCGTTGGCTGAGCAGCGGTGTATGTTGGCTGAGGAGTGTACGTTGGTTGCGCTGGAGTGTACGCTGGTTGAGCTGGGGCGTATGTCGGTTGAGCCGGGGTGTACGTTGGTTGAGCCGGGGTGTATGCTGGTTGAGCTGGTGTGTAGTAATCGTATGGTGACTGAACCTCAGCTGGTGCAGGAACTGGATCCGGCGGGGCAAATGCATTCGACGTTGGGGCATAAGGGTCATATGCATTAACGGCCGCATTGAGTGGCTGTTGTGGAATATATTGCTCAGGCGCAGCTAGAGAGGACATCAGAGAGGACATCCATCAGTTTGCAACTTCGCATGGAAACCAAGGAAATGGGACAAGTACGAGTGGTAAAGTTCGCTTCGACACCCTGCTGCTGGTCGTAGCCCTGCCATTGACCATGTTGGTCGTACCATCCCTGTTGACTTGCGCTTCCAGCGTAGGCGCTAGTCGTCGAATGGCCCACGCTCGAGTCTTGTTGGGGTTGGGTATAAAATTGTGCCGCATCTTGCGCTGCGTCGTGTCCGGTAGCGAAGAGGTCGTGGCCTTCCGAAGCATTCAAGAAGTCAGAATGACCAGACGGTTCAACGCCATTGAAAAGATCGTCAGCGGAGGACTGAGGGGCTGTCTCTGCTCCGAGCGAAGCGAAGGGGTCAGAACCGGGCTCGTCAGAGCCAAAAAGCGAGGCTGCTGCCTCAACACCGTTCATCTGGTGCCTCGATAGGTTGTCGAATGGACCAAGGCGACCAGCAGGAGATGTGTAACGAGTGGTACTTGGGTACCAATGTTCGGCTATTTGGCTGGCTTTGCGTTCGACACGTCACATTGAGTCTGGCAATCAAATAACGAGACTTTCACGGAACTTTCACAGTTTCAGGAGTTTCACGAGGCAAGCTCAGTGCTACAAAAGTACTCGGAAAGAACGGTAATGGATTATAGAAGACGGTATATGTGTGCTGAGGACAAGGTATAGGGAGATGCCGAGGTGACGAGAAGACTACGTATAATATCATGACAAGAAGTCCATGAAATATATGCACAATGGCCCAAACTATCCAACCGTGAAGTATGTACGAAAAAGTATGGTGTAAAGGTATGTGACATGAGGTGATTATAAGGTTCGACGGAGTGCAAATGCGTAACGATGCGATGCGGCGAATATGATGAATTGAGTGCTGAATTATACGAGCAATGCAGGATATGAATATGGATGTAGTCCACGATGAGTGAAAGTGAAAAGGAATGACGAGTGTTGGGTCAACGAGTGTGGCGGTGGGTGAGACGATATCACTGTCGGTCAGTTGAGTGCCGAGATGGGTCCGGGAGGTGCAATCAGGTTTTGGGAGGAGGGGAGTGCTTTTCCATAAGGCGTTCGACTGGAAAAATGAGGTCATTGTCTATACCGCGCACCGAAGTGAAGAAAAAAGACAAACTGGCGGCGAGATGTTTGGTGTAGGCGCTCGAATACCTTCGCATACTGGTGAGCTGAGGCCTGACTTTATTGAACAAGGTTTCCTTCTGCTCCCCGACGGCCACAATCATCGCGCGCTGAAGAACATAGTCTCCAGCCTCGTGTTAGTGGCATCCAGAAACGGTGAGAAATTTCAAAATACGCACTCGCAAACTGATCCTTCATCATGCTGGTGATCGGGCTGACGCCATCGGGCTTCAAGGTAATGATCTCGTCAATAAGTCTACGACGCGACTCTGCGTCTGCGCAGACGAGTGCTTTCTCGCAGACATTCGACGCGAATTTGTGCCTCGCCATCATCAGAATCTGCCCGTGGAGCTTCGAAATGACCAGCGCCCTGTCATGCGGCTTCCCATGCTCGAGAATATATTGAACAACATAGTTCTTACAATATCGGTATGAGGAAAAGCGACGGAGATGAGGAAAATACCACTTACCCCGAACTGGTCCTGCATCAAGGTTGGCGAGTACTTATGGAGCTCCTCCATGAGAGGACGGGTGTTCTCGTCGGGTAAATGCTCTAGGCAGCGCTGTAGAACTCGACACCCGTAGGGATGGGTAGCGAGGTCGTAGACATTGCCACGGAAAACGTGGACAAATCCTAAGCGCTCGGGAGAAACGCGCTCTATGAGCTTCTGGATTACCTGGGGAAGGAAATGTGTTAACAATCAGACCTTCACGAAGATAAGATCGACGTACATGGTTGCCATTAGGGTCCTTGACACATTTCAAGACATGCGGCTCCAGCTCCTTCACAAAAATCGCCTGCTGATCTGGAAGGACGTACTCAACAGCCTTTCAATCAATCGTACCTATCAGTTTACTGTTGAGCATAATTACTTGGAGAACTCACCTTCTGCACGACGCGACAGCCGTACATTTGGGAAGACAGGAACATGATATGTCCTTCCATGGTTTGCGCAAGACGAGTCTTCTGTACCTGAGTTCCATGTTCAAACAATTTCTGGATAACCTGAGAAGCGCATCAAAGGTCAGCACAGAAAAAGGACGCGAGTAGATGCCGACTGAATGGATGTCGAGATCTCACATAGTTGCCGAATACGTCCTGGATCAGCTGTAACGTGTTGGAAGGCACGATCTCATCAAATACGGCCTGTTTTTCTTCAGTCGTCGCGCTTTCCAGCTTCTGCTGAATGAAGCGAGACCCATGCTGATCTCCACTAAATTCGACAATGTATCCGAAAATGTCCTGCGTAATATATCATTGTCAGGCACACGGAGCGAGTTAATCACGAAGAGACACTTACCCTGAGCTCCCACTTGCGTGCTTTATTTCCACGGAATTCGTCCAGGATGGGGCTACGGAGAGCGGCGTTGTCATCGTTGGAGGGTCCTCGACGGCCGCCGCGCGTGTTAGGGGGGTACATATGGGCAGGGTGGTGGCCGTAGACGCCCAATGGGCCCGGCATTATAAAGGGGAATTGAGTGTAATCGACGTAGGGTGGCCGGTGTGGGGAGGGCGTCGATCGAATCGCGCTGTACATTAAGGTTTGCGAGGCCAGTTGCTGGTGAATATTATACTGTGTAGCGGGAGGTACATCAACATCGATACCAATTTTGAGGGAACTGCAATGTACCTGAAGTTCGCGTTTCTTGTCCATGAGTGTTGCCGGAACCTGAGGCGCAACCATCGGGGAGTGACTTTGGGGCGGCGGTGGCTGCGAATACATGACGGCCTGGGGCGTCGGAAAGTAGAACTGAGAAGGCGGACGATTTGCCCCATATTCGTAGAAGAGCCCCGGTTGCGCGCGATGCATATCGCTACTTGGGTGTGGAACTTGTGGAGTTGGCATGCCTAGGTACAGACCAGCGGGGGACGCGTTATTCATGGCGGGGGAGGCATATGCAGAAGGGTCGGTGGGCCCATATGTATAGTGGTGATAATCCACGTAGGGTTCTCGAGGCGGGTTTGCATAGTATGGATTATACTCCGGCGGAGGGTACGCGTTGAATTGTCGAGGCTGTGGCGGTTGAACGGGAGGCCCACGGTGATGAGGACTCGGAGGAGCTTGTCGATGCTGGTGAGCCTGAAGGTCGTCCTCCACTGCCATACCGCGCAGCGCGAGAGACAATTCGTCATTTACCAAGGGTGCCTGAAAAGTGTCATATGTGCCATTCGCGTTCTGAAGACCAGGGTATGCCGGTGCCGGGAAAGACCTTGTTGGGGAAGGCGCCGGGGGAAAGCGTGGCGCCTGATCCTTCATAACACCGTCGTGCCGTTGAGGAGAGTAGTGCCCTGCTCCTGACCGGTCATCCTGGCAACTTTTTTTGAGATTCACGGCCAGCAAAATCTAATCGAAGAACTCACTATCCGTGGCGCCGAAAACGCAGCCTGGGTGACAGTCGTCTGCCTCGTGAGTGGTCTGGCATGATGCAAGCCTAGCTGTGCGCTGGCATCCTGAGGAACAGGTCAGGCAATGTTGACAAAACAGGACGTAAATACATACCATGGAGGACATGTCCTTCTTTTGCGCATCGTTCGCTTCGTCCCAGTTGCCACTGGTTGAGCGCGAGGCGGGCCCTGACCAGGCTTCAGTATAGTTGGGCCGGTAAGCGGTGTCGGCTTGCAGGTCGTTGCCGCTGGTTGCCGACGAGACGGACGCGTTTCTCGATGACGGGGCGGCAGAGCCCCAAACCTAAAAAGCCAAAACATGAATTTGGGGGGAATAAGAGAGACGCCGCGTGGTACGGACCTGCCAGCCAGAATTAAGAGCCTTGCGTGTAGTGGTGCTGCCAATGCCTATTCCATACATGTTCGCTGCGGTGGCGGGGTTCAGACTTCGCTGGGGCTGGCCCTGGAGGTAAGCATTAATGGGATGAATGGTGATTGTGGAACAGTGCGCGTACATGGCCGGGGGACCCGAGTGGCGAATGGGCAGCGGACTGTGTCGAAGAGCCGGAGGGCTTGCGCGAGGAGTTGGCAGACATAGGAAACTAATTATACGCTGACGACGGGGAAGTTGAGGTGAGTGAGCACGGTCAGGGGGACTAGGACTCACTGAGAATTAAGCAGGATAGTAGCAGCCGGCGAAGGGGTATTAAAGCTGAAAGGCAAAAGTCAGCGAGGAGGCGAAAAGGCTGAAGACGTGGTTGGAAGGAAGGGGAAAGTTGGAATTGAAAAAGAGAGACGCGACATACAAGGCTAGCGCGTATCTTGGCAGTAAAGGAGCGACTAGCGACAAGAGCAAAGAAAAGGCTGCAGCAAGGAAAGGGCTGCACGTTGGCCTTGGGAGAAGAGCAAGGGCTGCACCAAAGGGACGGCGCGTCGAGCCTCCGCGCGGAGGCAATATTTTGACCACGACAATATAATTCAACGACAATTCGAATTTTATTCTCCCGTGTTTCAGCCCGATCAATTGCGCCGCATTCGGACTAGCGTAAAACAGTCCCCGCCTCATGACGTAACGTGAAATTATGCCATTGCGACTACTAGATGATATGCGACAGATACAGATATGCACAAACGCCCTCTTCTCACCGCGAGTTGAAGAACCACGACGCCCGTTTCGCTGCAAACGTGTTAGCATCTCCACAAAACATACATCCCGGCACTTACATGCTCTGTTGGCCAAGATCACACGTCAGATCCACATTCAGGGCACATCTAATAAAGAATCACTCACCCTCCCTCCTCGCTCTGCAATCGAGCCAGCGGATTGGCTGTCCCGACTCCCCCGCCAATGGCGGCTGGAATCGGCCCAACAGCCGGTCCAGCACCACCCCCGCCTCGCAGCGGCTTTGCGATCCGTCCAAAGTTCAGTGGGGTCGCCGTCGCTGCCTTTTGCGCTGTTGCAAACCGTATTAGCGTTTTTGCATCCGTATCAGAATTGTTTCCTTACCCCGAGCCTGATCAAGACGTTCCTTGACGGCTTGCAGCTGAGCCTCGAATTTTTGGTTCTGAATCGACAGCCGGCGGTCAGCGTCCTGCAGAAGTGCTTCCAAATTCTGGATCCGCTCGTTGCGAGCAAGCAGCTTCCGTTCCGCAATCCCAGCCTCCTTCTTCAAGCTCGAATTCTGGTCAACAAGCTTTGCGCAAAACCGATTCAGCAACGGTATGTCAATGGCATTCATGGTCCCTACCTGTTTTTGAACTAGGGTGAGCTGCTCCAGGTTGCGCTCAAGGAAAGCCATCTTCTTCTGTTGCGCCTTGCTGTTGCTGTTGCGGATCACATTGTTGTATTGCTCCTTGATCTCGTCAAGCTGAATCTCCAGCTCCACGACCTAGACGGAGGTAAAACATACGCAGGGGAATCTCCACACAAAAGCATAAACGACAGACCTTCTCGCAGCGATTCTGCAAATCGCGCATGAGCGACTTCTTCACTCCATCAAACTCTGCCAGCTGCACGTTGATAGCCTTCCTCGTCCGCTCAAGGTCCTGTGCGCTTTCCGCCAGGTTCTTGCCGCCCTCGATACCGGCTGACGTCACGGCAAAGGCGCGCTGGGTAAACAAAAGCCATGTCCATCATCAGGCCTTATTCCTAAAAAATCAATGTCCATACCTTCAGCTCCTCGTTGACGCTCTTGAGGCTGTCGATCGAGGCGTTTAGGCTCCGGACTTCATTGCCCTTCAACTCAAGCTGTTGCTTCAAGTCGGCGGCCTCGCTCAGATGCGCGTCACGCTTAGCGGCGTATTGCGACTCAAGTTTAGCCTTGTGGAAAAGTCAGTATTCGCGAAGGGAAGCAGAGCGGTAACCAACCTTGAGGTCAGCCATTGACTCGGCGAGGTCAACATCGCTTGTCTCCTCATCATGGATCGTCTTCTCTGTATTGACAGAGAATAAGAAGAGGCGTGGGTGATCCGTCCAAATCTTCCACCCAAGTGAAAGACTGACCTAGGAGCTCCTCATATTCAGTCTCCAGCGCCGCCACCCTCGCTTCCAGTTCATCGCGTCTCCTGGTAACCATTTCGTTCTCTTCCTGACTCTGTCTGAGCCTATCAACGCTCTCCCTGACCAGACTCTGGCCTTCCGACAACTGGCGCCTAATCGCGGTCAAATCCTCCTGGCTCAGTCCTCCTGCGCCGTCTATGCTGTCTAATTTTGCAAGCAGTTGTCGTAATTGTTCGTCCTTTTCGGAAAAGGCTCCTTGCTGTAACGGCAGAGGGAATAGAAGGCAAGATAGCGAACATTCAGAAGTCGGAAAAGTGACAATTAAAGTAGCCCTGCGCACCGTATCGAATTTCGCCATCATCATCGCCATCTTTTCCTGCTTGCGTTTCTCCTTATCCTCGGCCGTGGCATCTTTCTGTGCAGTCTTGAGCTCAGAAATCTGCTTCTTGAGCTCCTCTAATTCGCCCTTCGCGTCCTGGTTCTGTTCCTTCAAAATATCAATAGTGATACCGCCCTCCTTGTTGTCGTAATCAAGCCTCTCTACTTGCAACCTCAGCTCGTTGAGCTGGCTCGACATCGCCTTGTTCTCCTACAAATCGAAAACAGGTCAATCGACTGGGTACCTTGCGATGCATGGCGAGAACACAACGCCATAGAGCAACGAACCTTGTTTACGGAGGCCTCTTGCTCCTTCAAGAACGTCAACTCCTCCTTAAGCTCCTTCACAAGCTTGTCAGCAGCAATGAGTGTCGACTCTTTCTCCGCAAGCTGGTCGCTAAGCTCATTCTCCCGCTTCAAGAAGTCTTCCCTCTCATCCTTGTCGAGGCCAATCACAGTCGGTGTTTGTGGGCGGCTATCGAGATCACCACGAAGAGACTCAATTGCGGGGTTAACGGGCGTCATGCTACGCGAATTAGCAAGAGATGTCGATGCTGAGGGCGACGCGGTAGGCTTCTTGGGTGCAGTCGTCGAAGGTGCGGAAGCAGCCTTGGACGAGGTGGCCCATTCTGATTGCTCAACATGACCTCCTGCACGCCAGATCGCCAATTCAGCTTCAAGGGCAGCAATATACTTCTGGTAATTTGTGTTGGCGAGATTCGCCTTTGCCAGAAGTCCCTTGAGCTCGAGGGGAGAGAGTTCTGCGTTGACGCGCGCGGTGTTCTTGATAGACTTGGCCCGGATACCGAATCGAAGGGTAGAGAGCGTTTCGGCTTCGTTGTAGGATGATGGCGAGCAGTTAATAATGAGGGTAGTCCGAGAGTTGCCTCCCAGAGATTCTTGCAGGATACGTGTAAGCTTGGAATCACGATACGGGATGTGTTTTGCCTACAAGTCAAATTGTCAGTAAACTGGTGCGGGATCTGTGGCGTGGCGGAAATCATACCTTGCTGTCTGTCAGCGCATTAATGACCATTCCGAGAGCAGAGAGAGACTTGTTGATCTTCTTCGCCTCCTCTAGTGTCTGCCCGGACGCGCCGGTCTTTCCGACCTTCTCAGAGCCAGCAAGATCGACGAGGTAAAGATTACCAGTCTTCAAAGCCCCCGTTTCGGTGTTACGCTGTTGAATCGTGATCAAGAAGATTGAGTGCGACCGGGACGATTCTGCGTTCATGTCTTTGGAAAGAACGACACTGAGCTCTCATGGACATCACGAGTCAAGGCAATCGCTTACTGGTTGACGAAATGACGCGAGCGGCCCCTCCTGTACGCATAATTTCATAGACTTCGCGAGCACTGCTGACATAGTAGTCGGACAGATTCTTGACATACACGCCTTTCGACTTCTCCTCGTGAACTTGCAGGTTATCGTTTTGCGCTGCAAGACGACAGTCAAGAGCGCGGCCATTGTGACATATTATGAGGACGTACGCGCAAGCAAATCTCGAATTCGTTCTAGATAGATCTCCATATAGGACACCTTCACCAGGTATTCAAGATGCGCGTCGCTTTCAACGATCGACTGGAAGATCTGTTCTGTTATGCGGGGTATAATGCCTTTCAAGTCGTCGGAGTCGATATCAGCACCCTGTTCATCGCTCAGCTTTATAGGCGAATAAATGGGTTGGAGATTATCTCGCCATCATGGTGAACGTCTTTCCACTGCCAGTCTGCCCATATGCGAATACCGTGCCGTTATAACCGTCAAGGACATCTAGTGCACAGAGTGAACGTAAGAATTGCGAGTATAACAACACGAGCACAAGGCAGAAGCAATATCGTCCTCGTGTAGTGCTAATAATCAATTACCTTTAACGATGCTGGTGGAACGGGCTTAATCAGGTTAAACGCCATTATGACTGGTACTGGACTCACTCTTTCACGCCATAGTCGAACACCTCGTGCTGCTTTGTACCCATCGGAAAGACCCTATCGAACGTGAATCCATCCTTCTCTGGCCCGGAGCCAACAGCGGTGGAGCGCATCTGTACAGTCTGGAGGTTGTCATCAAAGCCGACGCATATCTCGCCACCTTCACGGGCTTCAATCGCGTTGGTGGGTCGGAATCTAGGACACAGAGGATCAGAGTGTATCTTGAATTGGGCGTTGCTACGCGCGCACCGACAGACCACCTTGATGTTGGTGGAACTTGCCATGATGGCGTTCTATGTTATGGAGGGCACTCCGGATGAGAGAGGGCGAAATGGACGTGGATAGAAAGAGGAAGGGTATTGGTATCCTTCAGACCTGGTGAAAGCCTGGCGAAGATGTTTGTGGTTGTTGTCGCGACAACGGAATTTCTGACAAGTTGCTTTTAGGTTGCTCTCTCAAGATATGAAATAACCCCATAACACCTCGACTGCACTCGCCAACTCCAACGTCGATAATAACTATACACGGAAACTTCTTGCTTTATTGACTACAAAA